>BDUI01000253.1:274543-290199 GCA_002335545.1 Apodemus speciosus
CCGGTTTTCTCATTCCACCATGTGCATAGAACTCAGTTCATCAGGCACCTTATTGGCCAAGCCATCTCTTGCTTTTTATAGTCTAGCATGTTCTGCAACAGTTTTTTTCTTTTTTGAAGTAAAGACTTCATTATTTTGCTGATCCTGATGATAAAAGGGCATATGTGTAGCTGGAGGGGGAGATAGACTCAGAGGGAAATTACACTGGACACCATCGCCAAGCCCAAGTTGTTACCATTTAGTCTAGAATCACTTTAACAATTTCAAACATTTTGGCATCTTAGCCACAATCTGCTTTATTCCCCACCAGTGCTAGTTAGTAATTTTCTGGATCGTCGGCTAAGTGCTTGATCAATTTATTCTTGGGTCACATTAGTTGGAATGACAGTTTTGGGGATTATGAATTACTTCATTTTTGGTGAATTCTGAGATTTTTGAATAAAACTCAACCAACCTCATTTTTCAGATCAGCCGTTTTGAGTTACCCAAAGACAAAAACATGGCAGGGCTTTTCTAAGGGGCTTGGTTCTGTTTTTCAACATTCTTACAATTCAGACAGGCAAAGCAATCTTTGATCTCGGAGGTTTAGAAACTCAAATACCCCTCAAGGCATTTTTGTGTGTTCTCAACTGGAGGAAGAGTGAAAACAGTATTTTGTAATGGAAAATTTTGGTGCCACTAAGTACAGAACAGCTTTTACTTAATTCTGTAGTTCGGTTCACGGAGATTTTGGCTAAAAAGCAAGCTTTAGCTGTGATAAAACATAGCCCCAGACTTGCTAGCGATACGCCAGTGTGGCGGGAAAACAGCTGTAACTAATCCAGAATTGGGGTKGTAGGCAGAGGAGTAGCGGCAGGAAAACGTCTCTGTAACAAATATTAGACGAAAAACCAAAATGCATCTCTAAACCCAGCAGCAGCAGCAGTTTTCTCCTGGCACTGTTTCAATCAGGATGCCTAGTAGACATGAAGGACCCAATATGTCCAACATACAAACATCCCTTTTAGTACCTACTTGGGGAAGGGGGAGAATTTTGCTTGACACTCTGGTAGCTAGTTCTCCTCCAGGTTCACAGTGTGTAGATTTTGACTGTGGTGACAGGGACACAAGTTACTAAAAGTCAGAGCTTGTTGTCTACAGTTCTGTGCTCAGTGAGGTTTCCAGACAAGCACGTGGCTACCGATGGGCATTCTTTGTTTGTTTGCTACAGAGGACCGCTGAGGCTGGCCCCAGTGAGTACGTTCGCGGTCCCCTGCTCCTTCATGGCAAACGCCTGCTCTGAGAGTTGGAAGGCC
The DNA here is from genome assembly GCA_002335545.1 of Apodemus speciosus. Taxonomy (NCBI): domain Eukaryota; kingdom Metazoa; phylum Chordata; class Mammalia; order Rodentia; family Muridae; genus Apodemus; species Apodemus speciosus. The sequence goes on from BDUI01000253.1 coordinate 275,839, forward strand.
TGCTTCCTGAAGCCTACTTCTGGGATGTATTGTGAATGTAGGTGGTGTAGTACTGAGTTGCCTCCTCCACAGGAAAGTGACCCTTTCTGTTTACACTGCCCTATTTCTCAAGGGGAGCCATTCAGCCCAAGTTAGAAAGGAAGAGCACAAGAGATTGTCTAGTACCAATTTCTGAGGATTCTGAGGAATCGTTAAGTGTCCACATCCACTAGCTTCTTGGGGAAGGAGGGACTCTGGTCTTGGTGCACCCTGGACCTTTAAAATTCCTGTTCCCTAAGTCAGTGATCCTTTGCCCCCTTCATTAGGCAGGCTTTGTCATTTGAAAACTCAAGCTCTTTTCTTACACCTGGTCTTGAAGGATGGATCTGTTTCTTATGACGTCAGGAACTATACTGTGACCAGCTCCCATGGGAACAGAAGTGGAGCTTGGTCAACCACACAGGGAAACCTGATTCGATTTAACCCTTAACTCCTCTGCCACTCCTGATCTCCCTCAGGACATACTGCGGCTCCCGTGCAAGCTTTGCCTAGATGATCTGGTGTGAGTTTTAACCATTCACTTTTTTGGAGGTGTCTATCCCTTCCCTGGACTGGCAACTTCTCTAGGGCAAGCAGATCTAGTTCCAATCTGTGCCCACAAGGAGCATCTTATATCTACCTTCAAATCAATAGATAGAGTCAAAATCACGAACAAAGAATAAGCCTGAATGTTTACCATGGGGTGTAAAAATTGCCACACATCAACATTCAACTTTTAACTGTTTGTTTTCTTTTACCCCCTCCCCTTATTAACTCTTTTAAAAAACACTATTTTTCAAAGACTATAAAAAAAAAACCAAAACAAAATAAATCCCAACCTTCTTTTTTCTGAGTGAAGCCTGGAGGGCATAATAGACTTAGTCTATCGGGCTTAGTCAGTGGGGTTGGCCCTTGTCCTCGCCAGCCTCCACATTAACAGCTGACTCCAAGGGAAGCCATGAAGCTCTCTCCCAGCCAGGCTCAGGTCTCTGCAGCATCTGTGCCCTTTCCACGATGGGCTGGGCCAGGCCCAACAAGAGCCAACGGGTCTCCCTCCCAGCCTGAACCTAGCAGGAGATTTCTGACTGCCCAAGTCTAGATTGTGCTCTGCATCAATTTCTCTGGGCACTACTCACTCTTTGCCACTACAAAGTGGTTATTCACCAGACAACATCACACTATCCTGTAAGGCCTATGAGGGCAAGGATTCTACTTTGTTCAAACCCACATTCAAGAGCATAGCAAGCATTCAGAAAGACATCTTGTCCTCTTCGGAGGACGAGGGGAAACCACTAGGATAAGCAGGCACACACGGTCATATGAAAGGTGACCGTTTCTAAGTGGGTGCCCTCTCCTCTTCTACCATAAAGTCCCTTGTCATCTGGGCGTGGTGGTGCCTGGGTTACACAGTGAGTCTAAGCTAGGTGAAAGAGCTAGCAGGCCTCTGTCTCAAAAAGTCCTCAGCTGACTGTGGTGGCAAATCCTCTTCATCCCTGCACTTAGGAGGCAGAGGACACATGCAGATCTTTGTGAATTTGAGGACAGCCTGGTTGACATATCAATTTCCAGGCCAGCCAGGATTACATATGAGCCTGTCTCAAAAGCAAAAACAAAACTAACTACACAAACATTTAAATACATCAAGTGCTTTAACAGTTCACCATTCCCAGTAACGTTCTGAGGGGCTGGGCCTTCTGTTGGAGGCCTTTAGCCATTCCAGTACTCAACTCCATGTCCACTCATGTTTCCTACAAGTGTGCCGATTTCTCACTCTCAAATTAAAATGAATTTAAATTTAAAACCGACTAGGTATCATTTCAAGTAGAAATAGTTAGAAATGCCCAGGACTGTACTTCCTGAGCCTCACAGTGCATCAGGAATCAGGATCACTTCCGGTCTTGTCAGGTCTGAGCTATTTTCCAGAGGGTGAGTTCCACAGGCCTGTCCTTGGGAATTAGTATTTTGGGTTTCCTTAAAAATAAGTGGGTTCTGCTTGTACAGACTGCATTTCAGAAGCCACTGAGAACACCATCATGTTGTGTGGAGGCACCACAGTGGGCTCTGTGACGGGTGGCAGGGATTTACTGACATAGCTTAGACTTCCACATGTGCAAAAGAAACACCGGAAAAAGCAGAGTTGGCACTTGCAGGGAACTGGAAGGCATGGCTGCCAGAAAGCAGCACCAGAACAAAACTCATGCAGAAAAAGAGTTGGAGGAGGGCTATGGATCTCCAGTAAGACGTGGTAGCACATCCTGTAGCCACAGTCATTGTAGCCCTTCAGAGGCAGAGGTAGGAGGGCCACAGTTTCAAGGCCAGATTGGATTACATAGCAAGAGCCAGTCTGAACAGGAAGACACACACAATCCAGAGTTCTAACACAGCAAAGACAAGGCTAACTGGAAAGTGGGCTGGCCTGAGCCCTGCAGCATAAAATTTCAAATCCTGGTTCTCCCTATAAACTGGTGGCCCGAGTCAAGCTGTTTTCTTCTTTAGCTTGACCTCCATCATGGCGGCATGGGACCATAACACATGACTGAGTACAGATGTCTGTGAGCAGGACTTACTTAGAGGCTACCAGCCCCAAAGGCATGCTTACTTGTTACTACTTTGAATCTCTGATTTCTAACTCTAGCTATGGGTAGCAAGATGCTGTCTAAAATGGAATGCAATGGAGTAAGTATGGAAAACTCTAGTCCTACAACAGGCATGGGCGAAGCTCTGGAGAGTCCCAGTGAAATGGACATTATAGCTAAGAACAAGACAGGCTGCTAGCAGACATGAAGGCAAGAGTGGTTCCCATTTGTAAATATGTGTCCACATTCTTTTTAGTAAGTTAAATCTATCCCAATGGCTTTATACTTGCCATATTCTCCTCCTCTTCCCACAAAAAACCCCCCAAAAAACAAAAAAACAAAAAAAAACAAAAACAAAACAAAACAAAAAAAACCCCAAAATATTCTGCTTTACTGTCAAAATTCTGGCTGTTGTGATGTATCTGAACAGGCAGAAAATAAATGTTGTAGGCACTTCAGTTTGGAATTAGTGGCTGCTACTTCCGAGTTCCCCTCATTAACTCAAAATCTACAATTATCAGCAAAGACGATGCTGACTTGCAGAGGGTAACCGACTGACCTTTGTTCCCCAATGCAGCACAGTGGAAGACACTCTTTAGTAAATGGTTGACAACTTGTGAAACAGGAATTATATCTTCATTCTTTAGAGGGCTACCACAGTGTATTAATATACTTGAGGACCTAAAATGTATTTCACTGAATGAAAGGATAACAAAGTAAATACAGAACTCCCCCCCACCCCGAGTGTAGAACCATATTGAATGAGAATGTTCCTCAAACCTGTCAATCACCCTTGAGATTTCTTTCAGAGTCTCTTCCTATGGCCACATCGTGACTTGAATAGGTGTGTTTTTGGATAGTGGATTCTAAAGGAGTTATGAAAGTAAATTTAACATATGGCTCAGCCAAGTACAATGGCAGGTGCCTGCCATTTTAGCTAATCAAAAGGCTGAGGCAGGAGAATCACTTGAGCCCAAGAATTCAAGGCCAGCGGAGGCAACACAGCAGATTATCTCAAAGACACACAGAGAGAGTGGAGGAAGAGTTTGAGGTATAAGGGGAGAGAACAGGAGAAGAGATAAGAGAAGAGAAAGAAGGAAATTCCTTAAGATGCTAAACTTAGAGGTCAAAGGACTCAGAGTGTACCCAAACAACACAGATTAATGCTATCTCTCTTAGTTGATCAGTATAGCTAAGATAGAATGATTCTATTACTGACAACACAACACACATTGATCGTGAGACACTGAAAAATCAAACTGAAACTGATCTGGAAACTTCCTCTCTGCTTGTGAGCTTTTATAGTACTCAAGGTACTACATAGGTAGGCTTCTGGGTAAGAGGTAATCAGTGGTCCAGTATGTTACAATACTGACCTGCTAGGCCAGCGTACCCACTGGTGCAGTGGTGATGACGGATCATTTTGTGATAGAATTTGAAGCCTACTCTACAGGAAGGAACTAATGTCTGGACGGTGAACCTTATCCAAAGTTCATGGCTCAGGTCCAGGCCCATAGAGAGAACTTACCATTTCTCTAAATGGACATATTGTCAAACTGCCTTCTAAACATTTACAATTATGCCCATAGGTTAATGCTGCTCTCAACCTTTGTCAAAGAAGCTTTAGCTTGCAGTGGGCAGTGGTTAACAGAGAGACTCACAGCTGGCCAAAGTGCTTCCAATAAACTATAAATGTGCTCAGCCATAGATGTGATATTTATATCAACTTATTCCCCCCCCCCAAAAGCTCAAGAAATATCATAAAAGAAAAGGCAGATGGACTGGAAGATGCTGCGTGTTCTGGGCATGGACAGTAGCTGAACGGGAAGGAGTCATTTTCCTTCGGGCGTGTGGCTGCTAGCGGGTTGCTCAGGGTATGGTGGATGGTCTCTGTCTGACTTTGCTTTCTATTGCTGTGAAAAACTCCACAACCAAAAGCAACTTGGGGAAGAGAGGGTTTATTTAGGTTACACATCCCAATTACAATCTATCATTGAGAGATGTCAAGGCAGGAACTCAAGCAGTGCAGAAGGCGAAGCAGAGACCATAGAACAGTGCTTTCTGGATTGCTCATCATGGCCCAGTCAACTGGCTTCCCTATTCAACCCAGGACCACCTTCCCAGGGGTACCACTGACCACAGTGTGTTAGACCCTCTCATGGCCATCAGTAATCAAGAGAAAACATCACAGCCATGCCCACAGTACGATCTGATGGAGGCAATTCCTCAACTGAATTTCCCTCTTCCCAGGAGACTCTAGTAGACAACGACCAGCAGATCTTGACACAGGTTCATGCAGGCAGAATTAGTTAGAATCAGTGGGTTAATAAAGAGAGCACAAAGGAAGGCATTGAGGTTCGAGAAGAGTAGGATAAGAGACTGGGTTATTATACACTGATGATACATTGCATACGTGTATGGAATTGTCAAAAGTATTCCAAAGGTAATTCATAGTCTCTAACAGTGCTTCCAACAGTGTGTGTAATCAGTCCTGTGGTCCTGACCCCTCCGCTGGGATGGCACAGGCTGACTCAGGATCCTAAATGGCTCTGATACATGGTTCTAGCTATCCATCTTTGGATCTAGTTTGAATTTTAGAGGTTTCCAGGACTGTGAGGGCAGCAAGGATGTGTCAGAACTCCTGTGCCCATGGCAGAAAGCACCAATGGCATACTCTGCCCGTACTCACAGAGCACCACTTGCCCCAGACCTCTTTCACGTTGTTCCCCATCAAGGCAAAGGACACAATGAAATCAATCATTCTGATCATTGTCAGTGCTGTGCGTTGAGCACTTCCATGTTGTACAGCCATCCATCTCCAGAACTGTCATCTTCTCCAAAGAAACCTATGCTACACTAATCCCCCATGACCTCTTCCTCCAGCCTCGGGCACACCCACCAATAGATCTTGCCATCTGGGAATCTGTCTATTCTAAATACTATGTATAAATGGAATCATACTGTATTTGTCCTTTCATGACTAGCTTATTCAGCTTATGTCTTCAAGGTTCATCCATACAGCACACTTAAGAGCTCATTTGTTTTTCTCCTGTTCCTCTACTGATGAGCACTTAGGTCATCTCTCCTTTGGGCTACTGTACACAATTCTGTGGACAGAGATACACAAATGCCATCTTCAGGCTCTACTGCCCTCATTTCCAGAATTGCTGGATCATATGGAAATTCTATGTAAGTTTTAGAGAGTCGTTATCCTATTTCCTTTAGAGATGCAATATCCAGGAATAGCAGCTTCTCTGCATCCTTTATGTACCCATTCACAGCAGCCATCCTCGGGAGTATGTCAGAACTGACAAAGTACTGAAGCAGCCACTTCCCACTGATCAAAGTTACCAAGAGAGACAAAAGCCCTTTGTCGTTTCTGAAGTGTGATTATTTCTCCAAACTGTATTGTGGGATTTCCACACCTTCCAAAGAGAGCTGACACATGCAGGGTTTGCCAGGCAGCAGTGATCATGAGTGGATGACCTTTGAAGGGCAGCAGGGAGGAATACCAGAAGGAAGGATACCTGGACCAGGACAGTCTGTATGCAAATGAGCAGGCTGACCATGAAGTGGGAGAGCTCTGCATAAAGCAAGCACCAGGGGACAGGTGGGTAGGACATCAGTCAACAGCCATTTGGGGGAGCAGGAGGGGCAATTCTGGTTCATGTGGCAGTGGGATTCTTCTTCTTCTGTCCTGTGCCGTTTCCTTCTCCATTGCTCAGAAATGAATCTATTGCTATGCCTTGAATGGATCGGGTTTTTATTACTTCCCCACCTGCAGAGCTTCAGGTTTGGCTCAGTGTGCTACTCACACTGGGCAGCTTGCATATGGTATGCTGTGGTCTTGTACAGTGCACAACCTGCACAGCAATGCAGCCATGGTACCCAGCCATGCGATGGCACCCAGGAGTAAGATGTCCTATTCACACATGACCAACAAAACCCAATAGTAAAATACTATATGTGCATCTACACATGGGTCTTTATATGAAAGTTTTGTTGTAATCATAATTTCTTGAAGATTATTTATTGAAATTCATGTGTGTAAAACATGTAAACAAAGTTGTCTATGGTATTTTTATAGTAGAAAATGCCGACATATTCACAAATATTGTATTGGTTGTGTAAGTCACAGCAGAGGTTTACAACTGTAAAGAGAAATACTAACATTGACTGTCAAGATGTGTCATTAAATGAAGATATGCATAAGAAGTGGGTATTGCAGGTTACTGTGTTTGTAAAAAGGGGGACCAGGATGTATCAACTTTAGGCTGCAGAGATGGCTTAGGAACTAGAAGCACTGTTGGTCTTGGAGAGGGCCTGGATTCAGTCTCTGGCACCCACACTGTGGCTCACAACCACCTGAAACCCCACTTTCTGGGAATCTGACACTCTCCTGAGGGCACCCGGAAAGTCTATGTGTGCTGCACACTCATAAACAAAATGCTCATAAACAAAGAAAAATAATCTAAAAACACAAAACATTAGATGGACAATATATTCCTGCTTACAGAGGAATTATTTCTCAGAGCACTGTATAGAAAATTTAAGTACCGCGGTTGCTCACAGGAGGGAGGATATTCAAGAGATGGTTGAGGAGGGTTTCTTTATATCTTTTTATATTTCCAACCATCTACCCAGTGTGTCCTGATCTGCGTTGACCAGAGGCTGCCAGCTTCTTCTCAGAATCCATTGCAGTAGGGGATGACATTACAGTACTATACGCTGATTATGTTAGTGGGCAATGGAGTGGAAAACATGGGAGGCCGAGATGAAGGCCGACTTCCTCTTGCTCTGGGCAGTAAACTGACTGGCAACTCATGTCTTTTTGTTTTGAATCTTAGTATGTACGTGTTCCTGTGCGTATGTGCAAGCATGTGGAGACCAGACGCTGACTCTAGGTGTCTTACTCAATGGCTCTCAATTCACTTTTTGGAACAGGGTCTTTCAGTGATGGTAAGTTGTTGATTTAATTAGGCTTGTTGTTCAGAGAGCCCCATGGATGCCCCTGTCTCCGCCTCTGCGGTATCTGCATTATAGGAACGTGTTGTCAGGCCTTTGAAGTGGGTGCTGGGGCAGTGACTCAGGTCTTCTCAGCTGTAGGAATACAATCTTCTTTGCTTAAAAGGCCTTTAGTGGTTTAAAGCTCCTGCAAGAACACCAAGTGATAAGATTATATACCAACATTTTATTTCATTTTATTAAAGATTTATTCATGTGTTTTATGTATATGAGTGTTTTGTCCTCATGTATACACCCCCAGAAGAGGGTATCAGATCTCACGGGACAACAGCATTGATGGCTCAGATGGTGTGAGCCACCATGTGAGTGCTGGAAATTGAACTCAGGACCTCAGTTAGAGCAGCCAATGCTCTTAAGCTGCTTATCACCTCTCCAGCCAATATACTACATTTAAAAATGAATAATAAAAGAAAAGGTCATTGCTAGTAAGTAATTTAATTGCCAAAAAAAAAAAAAAAAGAATGATTTATCTTTGTCTTGGTTTTGGTGTGGGCAAACCTAAAAGACTTTTAGGTTGCCCTGGCTGACCTGGAACTAGCTATCTAAACCAGAATGGCTTCAAACTTAGAACAATCCTCCTGCCTCTGCCTCACAAGTGCTGGGATCACAGGCATGAGCCACCATTATCAGCTAAAAGGTGTTTTGAGTACCATACCACTATATGTTTGCTCTTTATTTATTTTAAAAATTTTAATTTGGTAAATTATGAAGTATTAAATGAGGATCCATAGCATAACAATGGACGAGGTAGTTTACCAGATCAGAAATCCACGTCCGTGTGCAATGCGACAGCGCTTGTATCTGCGTTCTGTGCATCTGTGGAAAGAGACTCTGTGCTTCTAGTAAAATTCTGGGAAAAGACAAACTCAAATACTTACTTTTGTTTGTTTTTATTTAACTCAAAATAGCTAGTAACATAAAAACATTTTAAAAAGTATCTCTAGTACTTCACTATTTAGTTTTTTTATAACACTTGGTTACTTTATTTCCAACATGTGATTATACAATCCATCATAGAAATGTTATTGTTTTAAAAGTTTGCAGCAGGCTTTCAGTCTGTAGGTTTAGGCTCCAATAAAAATTCATGACATGGTATTTTAATTGCAAATATTTTATCCCATTTATATTTATGAAAATTCATAACCGTAAGTAGGTTCTTCATCAGCACACACACAGGTAGGACATACACGCTCTGCTCCCGTCTGTGTGACGTCCAGTGGAGAGACAGCATCGAGTATCTAACGCACTTCAATCCACACATGATGTCAGTGAAAAGGAACCTGAACAAGCCACCAGAGCCTGTGACAGGGGCGTGGGTCTACACCATCGAGGACACCTTGCCACGAGCAGTCCTTTTGCTCCTATTGTGGCCACTGTGACCCCCAGGTCCGACTCCGGCGGGACAAGAATTTTGCAGTCTGATTTASTGTTTCGAGTATGTCCTTTCTCTATGGAACGGGCCCTGGAACTTCACCAGGGGTGTCAGCTGGTCTTCAGAGGAGCACTCATACTTTCCAATACTAGAGAGAAGGAATGAGGAAGTCAGACTTCCGGTACAGCGCCTTTCTAGAGTGCCCTCAAGGGTTGTCCCAACACTCTTTTCATCTCAAGCACTGGTGCTGGCAGCTAATCAGTAAGTGGGAGGCATCTCCACTGTAATGGAAATGAAAGCGTTCTACTGTCAGTATAACTGAATCTTCAGTCCGGCACAGTGGGTTCAGGATACTCTTCCGGTGCCCGCACTCCAGAATACAGTATCCCCCGCTGAGATAACTCTCAGGGCGCAGAGATGAGCACGTCCAGGGTCTGAACAAAAGGCCACCGGAGTTGCTCAGCGTCAGTCTGACTCAGGATAGGATTTCCAATTAGCAGATAGTGCGAATGAAGCAGAGGCTGGCTCTGTTTTGTGACACTCAGCGCTCCCCACAATCCACTGTGGCCTCCTTTTCCTGACTTCCCTTGTAATCTCCCTTCTCAAGTAATTGACCCCACCCTGGTCCAGTTTCTAATTTTAGAAGCACCATTCTAATAGAAATGTCCCTGTTCCAAAGGAAGCTAGGACTGTGAATTTTCCCACTAGCTAGAGCTATTGTGTCACGTGGCTTCGGTTAACCTGGCAGAGAGATCGATTTCCTCGCCGTTGGCACTGACACTCGCTTCAGCTCCCTCCAGCTGGGTAGGGTTTCTACCTGGGCTGCAGGTGAGAGAAAAATATCCCATGAAGGACTCCTTCGATGACCACATTTGGAAAATCTGAAAAACAAAAGGAAGGCTGCTTTTCTTTACATTCATCGACAACATATAATTGTGCTTTATGGACAAAGGGTCAGAGCCACCACATCTCTTTGGAGTCCATGTAAGAGAGCCCTTTGCCCTTGGTCGAGAAGGAAGGTCACAGATCAAGGCCACAGTGTCAGAGGTCAGGGCTACCACCTGGGCACATTTACCCATGAGCAAGGGGCGCTACCATTTGTGCTTGTCAGCCAGAGGCCGCTTTGGCGCAGGGCTGCACAACCAGAGTTGTAGTGTATCGATTCCGGGGCTGCTCTTCTAATGGTTAACGCCTCTAGGCCCAGGGTCTTTATCTGGATCTTCCTCACGAGGAAGATGGATTATGCTGGCAATTCAATTTCTAACAAAATCTCAATACACTTGAAGGAATTCTAAGATGTCTACTGGGAACCCGTGGCTGCGGTTTTTCCACTGAGGCTTAGGGAAGCACTTAGTCCAGGCTGCGTGTGCACTTGTGGGCACGCTTCTCAAGCACAGAAAGACAGGGCCTGCCTTTTTAACTCGAAAGGGCAAAGTTCTAACAAAAGCCATCCTGTCAAACTTGAAAAAACCAGCCTCACTTCTGTAGACGGCATAAAAGAAACGCAGTGGTATACACAGTACGTTGAGCCAGTTTCTAGTGTCAGAGCAGGTCAGGTACTGTGGACTGGGCAGGGGGTGTGCAGGGGGCTTGGTCTTCCCACGGCAATGCTATGTCTAGGCTTCGATGTGCACACAATGACATCTGGAGTCAGGTGCAAGCTGAGCACTCTGAATGGAGTTAGTACGCAAATGGCCCAATAGATTAGGGTTATTATGCAAACGGCCCAATACCTTAATACTTTTATYCATACACCCATTCCCATGTAAAGTCAGGCACAAGGAAACTGAGCTCCATCAGAGAAGCAGAGAAGGCTCCAGGGCAATACAAGGTGACAGTACAGTCTATGGCAAGGGGGCCTGAGGGTTCACAGTCCTCAGTGGAAGTGAGGGAGGAAGGTGCCGGGTCAGCCCCGAGAAGATCTCAGAGGAGTCCACACCCTATCAGAAATATACTGAGGGTGCTGAGGGATCTAAGCGAAGTGAGACAAGATGAAACTTTGAAGACTGACTGCCACTCAGAGACCGGACTGGAGCAGTGTGAGGCAGACACAGATCCACGAGGTCACTGCTGCAGCGCAGAGGGAGATCCAGGGGCGGGGCACAGAGAAGAGGATGGATAGAGGAATGAAGGGTGTGGCCTGATGACACACATGAGTGACTACGGATAAAAGGGAGAAGTCGAGGATTAAGTTGGCTGGGGTGGTGCATGCTTGTCATCCCAGGAACTGAAGGCTGAGGCAGGACCACAGGATAAAGGCCAACCTGGATTCTACAGTGACTGTAAATGATATAGTCTATAGTGAGACTCTGTCTCACCAAAGGGGCTGGAAGAAAGGAGAGGGACGAAGCAGGGGAAGGATAAGGAAATAGTCATAACAGTTCCATCCATTTGCCTAAGAATTTCATGAATTCATTGTTTTTAATAGCTGAGTAGTACTCCATTGTGTAAATGTAGCACATTTTCTGTATCCATTCCTCTGACAAACGGATGGAACTAGAAAATATCATCCTGAGTGAGGTAACCCAATCACAAAAGAATGCACATGGTATGTACTCCCCATAAGTGGATATTAGCCCAGAAGCTTGGAATCCCCAAGATATAATTCACAGACCACATGAAGCTCAAGAAAAAAAGACCAAAGTGTGGATACTTTGGTCCTTCTTAGATGGGGTACAAAATACCCGTGGGAGGAGATACAGAGACAAAGTGTGGGGCAGAGACCGAAGGAAAGACCATCCAGAAACTGCCCCAACTGGGGTCCATCCCATCTAAAGTTATCAAACACAGACACTATTTATGGATGCCAACAAGTGCTTGCTGACGGGAACCCGATATAGCTGTCTCCTGAGAGGCTCTGCCAGTGCCTGACAAATACAGAGGGGGATGCTCTCAGCCAACCATTGATCTTAGCACAGGATCCCCAATGGAGGAGCTAGAGAAAGGACCCAATATGCTGAAGGGGTTTGCAGCCCCATAGGAGAAACAACAATATGGACCAACCAGTACCCCCAGAGCTCCCAGGGACTAAACCACCAACCAGGGAGTCCACATGGAGGGACCCATGGCTCCAGCTACATGGGTAGCAGAGGATGGCCTGGTTGGACATCAGTGAGAGGAGAGGCCCTTGTATCCAAGAAGGCTCATTGCCCCGGGGTAGGGGAATGCCAGGTCAGGGAAGCAGGAGTGGGTGGATTGGTGAGGAGGGGGAGGGGGGATGGGATAGGGGGTTTTCGGAGGGGAAACAAGGAAAGGGGATAACGTTTGAAATGTAAATAAAGAAAATCTAATAATTTTTTTTTTAAAAAAGGAAAAATAGTAATAATGGAAGTCATCACAGGTGCTCCTTGGATTTCTGTGTCACTCGGCAGGAGGATTATGGGGGACACTGAAGAAGGAGGGTGAATTAGAAGCCAGTCAGCTCAGTTTGGGACCTTCTGAGTTAGAGATACTTCTGAGGCTAGTCAAGGGCAAGGGCAAGGGACTTGCTGCTCACTGACAAGTTTTCCTTAGCAACCATTTCTTGAGATGACTCTGCCTCTGGGGAGTCACTTCCCTGTTCCATGACCACAGCTGAGCGGAGTGAAGAATGAAGAAGCTCTCACGCAGTCCTCACAGGTTAAAGCTATTGAGTGACTGGGTTCACAGACTGGGCCTGACACACAGGAAACACTTGGCCTTTACCACAGGCCGTGCGCCCATCTAGTTACTGGAAATATAAATAACATACGGTCTCTGGTCAGGCCACAGGACAGGTGCTAGCAAGCAAATGGTACAAGTAAAATATCCTAACAAATCTCTCCACTACATGAGTAGTGAGCTGTCTCCGGATGATGACACTGGCTTCCTTAGTGTGTGCTTTTCTGCTACACACACACACACACACACACGCACACACACTTTTTTCACAGATCAGATCTTGAAAGCCTGCAATACACCATATATCTGTGTATTTGAAGCAATGGTCTGGCTAATTCTAATCTTAAGTTCATTTCTCATAATAAATTGAACAATAGATTATTTTTCAGCAAAATATCCAAACAAACATTTCATTCAGGTGGTATGTTGTTACCCTTTACCATCTGAAATCTGAAAGTCAACTTAAATACAGTTAATTTATATCACAAACATATTTACTTAAGTGGACTCAACAAAGTCCCATAGAACGACAATGAAAACCCCATTATGTCTGATGAGTAACTCTGTATCAGGACAGTGGCTTCGACACAAGGACAAAAGACAACGTATGGGTTACAGGACACAGGAAAGGGAAAGAAGGCCCACAGTGAAGGGGCTCCTGGAGCAGATTTGAATGAGGTGAGGTAGGAATCGGGCTATGAGGGTGTCCAGGAGAATGTGTTCCCAGGAGAACAGGGAAAAGCCAGTGTGGATGTCCTCCAGAGGACAGTCTGCAGCCATTTCTTCTGAGTCAACAAGTCAACAAGAAAAAGTGAAGAGACTGGAGGGTCTGTCAACCTAATGGTTAGTGACAGGATGGTTGTGTTTTGTGTCCGTACCCCATTCATTTATTTTCACTGTACCTTAGATGTTAGAGTCAGGCTGTGTCATGGGTATGATTCAATACAATGTCCACTACTGATTGATTTACTCAGAAAACCATTCCTTCCTTCAGAAAACCTTCACCTCATTGGGAGGTAAGGGGAAAGAACATGACTTGAGATATATTTCTTGATATTTTTACTTGTATTTGTTTATCTAATGACCATTTATGGCCAGGAGCAACAGAATAACACTGTATGAAGGTTGCTTAAAAGAGACGCAGTAAAAGCTTCAAAGCTGTGACATTCAACATGAGGCCTGGGGGATGACAGACCCACCAAGCACACAGGCCAGTAGATTCAAGAAGGAAGCAACAGGTACCCTGGGAGAAGGGTTGGCAAGGCAAATGACCAAGGGGGTAGAGTCGGGTCAGCAGGATGGGCAGGGCAGGTGCCTGGGGTTAGGGTTTGCAGGGTTGGTAGACTTGAGGCCCAGACTGGATTGCAGAGTAGCTGGAGCTAAGGAATATGTGAGAAGAGATGGTCTGGAGTAGACCACAGACTTCTTGCAAACCAGAACAAGTGTCTATGTTGGAAAAAGCAATACTGTCTCTCAGTTGCACAGATGAGGTGTTCAGAGCCACAAGCAGGAGATTATTTAAGGACACACTCAGCCAGCAACATCTAGCCTTTGATAGGAAAGTCGGGGGTGAGGCCATGCTAGAAGGGAGAGGATGTGGCCAACACATCTAAAGCTGAAGGAAGGGCTAGGAAGACAAAGAAGAGAACTGTCCAGAATGTCCAGCCACTCTGAGGATGCCTGGGTCCTTGGAAGGAGTTGTTCTGCATTTTCCAGAAAAGTTAAGACAAA
>BDUI01000253.1:300602-330215 GCA_002335545.1 Apodemus speciosus
AGCAGGCCCCTGTGGAAGGAAGTGGTCTCCATGCCACCCATCATAGCAAGCAGGCCCACTTGCAAGGCTTGGGAAAGGCACTTAAGTACTGTGCCTCTGACCAACAGCCAAATGAGGCGTGTCGGACCAGTGATCTCTAAAGTCATCTATAGCTTTAGACCTTGAGAACATGGGGCTGSAGAGATGGCTGGGCCTGGTGGTTAAGAGTACTTATTGCTCTTCCAGAGGGCCCGGGTTTGCATCTCAGCACCCATGTCGGGCAGCTCGTAACCTCCTGTGACTAACTCCATCTCTGGTGGATCTGTGCCCTCCTCTGGCTTCCATGGACACCCCTCCTCAAAGATGGCATGCACAGGCACGTGCACACACTTAAACAAAAAAAGTATATCTTTTGAAAGCTATATGAATATGTATACTTGGCAAAGTCAAAGGACTGTTCTTAATTATACTGTCTGGACCCACGATTACCATCCGAGACACTAAGTGACACCATTATTTGACAGGTGAATTCCTCGTGCCTAAGCATGGCTTTGCCGGGACYGTCTGCTGCGAGATGGAGATGGAGACTTGGGAGGGACGCTTCTCTCTATAAGCACAGGGATGAGAGAGCGATGCCTCAACCAAGCGCTTAGGTGTGGCCAGGCTGCCCTGCGGTGCTGCTAGAACAACCAGTCACTGAGGAGTAACCTAAACAGCACACCCGTGTGTAGAAGCAGTTCTTACCCACAGCTTTCTGCTTTTGGTAGAGATGGCAAGTGTCTTACATTGAGGAAGTCAAGGAAGAGTTTGGGAAGTTCTTCATTTTCCAAAATGACRGCCTGTGAGAAACAGAAACAGAATTAGAAATGGGAGGGAAGTCGGTTAGGCCATCAATCAAAGGAATGCTATCAAAAAGTCGTAACTGTCTATCAAAGTCCTCCCCGGCAGCACTGCTCACAAGTGATATGGGGAGTGGTCTCCATCACAGGGTCGGGCTAACACATCTCTATATAGCATGACACACCCTGCACTTTATCTACTGCTTCAGGACAGATTTACAGAAGCGTCTCCCACCTTCAGACACGCACTGACAGCTCATTGGGGAAGCACTGGACATTGTCCCTGCCTTCCCAGAGAATCTGATCCAGCCTGCACAGTCCAACCCCAGGCATGTCAGCAACACTGCTAAGATCCACAAATCAAAAAAAATTTTTACATTTCCAGAGCACACTGCCGCTCTTAGGAAATCCTGTAGTTTGCCCATCTGGAAGATTTAGTCTAAGCCCTTAGTTATCACCTACTTCTGTACTAGGATCAGTTGACATTTATTGCCATCTGGACAGCTCCACTTAAAGGGTCAGTGACAACTTTACCACTAAGTGTAAATCAGGGTATCTATCGAAAAAAAATCTATAAAGTTCTTCCACTTAAATAGCTGTGCTAAAGAGCTGGCATAATGGCATAAACGTGTCACAYGCTGAGAACCAAATTATGCAATGTGGAGGAGAAACATGGAGGGTATGAACTGCACCTTCATAGTCATGCATTTTTAAAGATTCTGCRAACATGCRTCAGCAGACTACACATTTGATGCCTGCTGCTCTCCCCCAACAAGGGCAAAGGACCGAAGACTGCAGAACTCCTCTTCGGCATGTCTTTTGAAGAGAAGGGTCTACTAACTAGCTGAGGTTTGCCCTGAATTCAAAGCAATCCTCTTGCCTTGACTGCCTCAGTGTTGTGTTCACAGTCAGAGGTGACTGTGTTGCACGTTATCTAGAGAACGATGAGAATTCGTGAATTGTTACCTGCCGTTATCTTAGGAATAGTGATAACAGCTGCTTACAGAATAAACAGCAAAAAATTAGGTCAGATTATAATCGCTTCTGTCCGTCATTTCCATGTCAAGTAGCCCCATTTCTCACAAGTCTGGAATCCTCCCACTCATTTCACACCATAGACATGGATCAGGGCCACACAGGCTGCCAGGCCTACCTATGCCTTGAAGTACCTAATTCTCCTGCTGTTCGGGTCCCAGAGATGGCCCATCTGCAAAGTTAGGGTGTCTGAGCTGTCATCATCCCTCACAGACCCCACTGTCCCAGAAAGATCTGAAGGAATAAAGACAAAAGAAAGTGATGGGGAATTCTACTTTAACTCACTAAAAAAATGGATTAAACTTACTCAGGAAACGATCCATCCTTGTATCAGGTGCTGGGATACAGCAGTGAACAGGGCAGTGCTTTCAGTGGAGTATGGGGGAAGAAGGAGGTACACATGTAGCTCAGACTACTTAGAGTGTGGTGATGGTTAAAGTACCGCGCCACTCTGGACGCTTTTCCTCCTGCTGAYCCATCCACGCACCCACCCCATCTCAGATATGATATTCTTTTCCTAATTATGCATGAGAAAAACAAAAACTTGGAAAGACAAAGGAGGGAGGGTGCTCTCTGCCCAGAGAGATAATTCCTTACATTTCAGTTCATTTCTTTCAAATTGTTTGACATTATCTGAAATCCCACCTACCCAAGGGGGTTTCTGAATGCCCAGAGATGCTCGCTTCAGTAGTACTAGAAGTTCTGGACTTTTTTGCTGTGACACAGGCTGCAAGGACTACCAAGAAATCCCTAGATGTCTGCCTAACAGGACGACAGAACGGCCATTTGAATAATAAAACTTAATGTTGTGATAAATATGGGGCACTTTGCTCCAGGAATAGTTTTAACTACTTGTAGAGGTGGTAGCCTTCAGATTTWAAAAAAAATTAAAAGAAAAAAATGAGGGAGGATGCAAAATCCTTATCTCCGCCCCTACCTTTTTAAAATAAATTAAACCAGTAAGAAGTGTGGGACACTTTTAATGACCTGAACTACTTAATTTCCAGGCTCTTTGGACATATCATCCATCATGGCAGTATGGAGGGAGACATCTCTTGAGTGTTCAGGGGGTTACTTTGGTTTTATTAATGCAAGATTTAGGGAATTTTAACAAGGTGAATTGTTTATTTGCCTTGACAGATTGGCTTACAATGCACTGGCTACATCCACAGCGTGATCATTAATGACAAAAGACAGGCAAAAGGCTGTTTACACTGCACACGGGGACAGGAATTAATCCTGCTCACTCTCCCTGGGGTTCTCCAAACAGATGACCACATTGTTTTAGGTAAGACATCCTGGCAGAAAGAAATACGGAAAACTCTAGAAACTTATGAGCACCTATTTTTGTTCCTTGGACATTCTCAATTAATCTTTTCCAGAGAACAATGGTCAAGCTACTCTCCGGCATTCAGTGTCATGAAGGAACTGGCACCTGCGCGTGCCGGGGCGTGGGCAAGGCCTCTGCTATGTGCTCAGGAAGGACCCCTCAGCTCTGTCAGGAACCGCTGCACAAAAAAGAATCAGTCCCAAGATGAAAAAGTCACCTAATTTAATATAATATGTACAAATGAAACAACTGTCATTAATTAGGACAGAGATGCCAAAAAGGAATTGAATTAGTTTGACTCAGCCTTTCAGGCCATAAACACATGATCTCATGCAGGAGCTGGAACAGCACGTGGGGCCTCCCAGCCGTTCTGTTTCCATCCTTGATTGGTCCTTGAAACGCTCAGCCTCAGGAGCAATGATTCCTTTTCAAAGCCACGCCCTGACTCATCCCACATCTTCCCAGAACCCATCTGCTTTAAATCCCCCAACTTTATTCCCCAGATAAGCTCCCAACTGCATTGAAAAAAAATCACATTTTTAAATATGAAATCATGTCCCCATTGGTTTTGATTGCCGGTCTTTGTTAATCTTTGATGGGATTCATTTTTACTCTCCAGGCAGTGTSGTGCACAAGGCGCATGGATTTTGTAGATGGACTTGGTCTGCATCCTTACTCTTTGTACTTAGAGGGTTCTCGTGAGGATTCGAGGAGACATCTCCATGAGTCGCTGGCACACAACTAGCATGTGAGAGATTCCACTCTTTCCTTTGTGTGTTTTTTGTTGTCTTGATTTTGAACTCATTTTACCCACTTGGAAAATTTGGATGATTATCTATGCAGTGAACAGATCTTAGTCATGTGATTTGTGGCTCATTTTTAAAAAAAAGCTGGATAAAACTAAGTCTCAGTCAGTCAGTCTGTCTGTCTGTCTGTCTTACTCCTTCACTTCCTCCTCTCTTCCCCTCACTCTTTCCCTCCTTCTCCCTCCYTCCCTCTCTCCCCCTCCCTTGGAGGAGATGCAAACCCCTGACAGCCTAGCAGAGGACCTTCCATCTTAGCTAGGCTGCACAGTCAGATCGCTGAGTGTTCACACTTGGCCTGGGACCTGACCCACTGACCCACTGTGCACAAGCTTCCCAGAAGATGGACTGGCTTCCTATTTGGGGTCTTCCCTTCTGTCAAACAGTACCTCTCTGGACTGTGCGCTCTGTCCACATCACTGTCTGTAGCTCTGGACTGTGGTTAAAAATATTTGTCTAAGCATCCAAGTCACTGTGGTAAAGGATTCTTCTTGATAGACCAAAATCTATTCCTTCACTCGTTCTAAGAAGCATTCCGTGTTTACTGCTTCTGTGTTCTGTGTCTTCTATAWACAACTCAAAGTGTAACAATAGTAATATATTAGATATTAGAACTGGGCAATAAATATTAGAACTGAGCAACTAGGTATGCTTTAGAAAGGCCAAACTTTATTATTTTTCTCTACATAGTGGTGTGTGTGTGTGTGTGTGTCCTACTCTACAAAGCCATTTACAAACCCTTGTCTGAATGGGGCAGAAAACAATGGCATTGGTACYGCAGSCTCGCCAGCTCAGTGTTTACTCCAGAAATGTCGTTTTTTATTGAAAAGGTGCAATTATCATCATGTAACACAAATCACAAAACCCTGATTTTTCCACCTTATCAGCTTTATAAAATCACGGCCCCAAAGGGTGGCATTGATTAGTTGCACATGTTCTTTCTGTGGCGTCCCAAATACTTAATTGTCAGTTATCCTTTCTTCTGCAGCAAGTAAAATGTGGTCACAAAATTACAGAGGGACCTGTTCTGCCTTAACCTCTGCGAGATGCCATCATGCGGTAGAAAACACTGGTAAAATATCACAGGATAACACCGTCCGACAGGGGGGACGGATAAACACTGTAATGATTTCCCACGAGTTTCCATTTTAGAAAATTGTCACTGAAGCCAGCATAAATGGTGACACGTCTCCTTGAGGACACGGTGAAATCGAACGCTGGCATTCTAGTTAGGGCCAAGCCTACCCAGCAGCCAATTATAACAGGAAGGAACATCTTGAAAGCTCGCATGAGTCCACTCCGCTAACCTTCTGTGATCAYGGCGCAGAGCGCTGTGGCTTGATCTTTTTTTATTATCATTTCAAAACATTAAACATATGCRCACATGCGTACATCCATAGCACACATTTTCTTCTATACGATTGCTACGGACTGCATACATGTTCTCCCCGTGAGGTTGCTTTGCGGATGCAAGGGGGGGGGCTCTGTCTCCGAAGTCAGGAGGTTTTAGGGTGTCCTCTAAATGGTTCCATTTCATCTGGTTTGGTCTGAAATGTTTGATTTGGGGAGTGACAAAGTTCACCGTGACAGTTTTTCTTCTCTTGTCTATGAAAGATGCCTCACACCATACCTACTTCAGAGGAGTCCAGGGAGGGGGAAAATCAATATCTCCTCACGGCAGTAAGTGGGACCGTCCGCTGGGACCCAAGCCTACAAGCTCACGGAGGCTCTCTGGTCCTCAGTCTCCCACTTAGCCACCTCCTGGAACTTGGTCACAACTCACACAGTGAGCCACAGTCCGACTAGCAAAGTGATTTTTAAAAGACACGCGTTACAGAGATCGCAGGAAGATTGCAGCCATCTTAAAAAATCAGAAGCAGGTGTGCAGCTCAAGAGCCCGTGGCCCCGACGGTCTTTGTTTGGATGTGAGCCATCCCTAAGGCACGTCTAGCCTGTGCCCTGGCAGAACTTGTGCTACTTACAGAATTCAAACAGCTGGCTGCTAAGGCTTCCCAGAGCTTTGCAGACTGTCTTATAAAAAAGAAAAATCCAAGGACCTACACRGGGAGTTGACTGCCAAGAAAGGCCTACTTAAGGAATGTAGGATCTGTAAAGAAAAAATTGGCTAAGGAAATAATGTGATTTGGGTTAAGAAATTCTGAAAGAAACTATTTTAAAATTTTCATTCAAAAATGTATTATGGGTGTGTGTGTGTGTGTGTGTGTGATGAAAATGGAGGGCAGAGGCAACGGGCAAGAGTCAGCTGTCTCCTCCCATCCTAGGAGTCACTGAAATCAAACTCACGACAAGATTGGTGGCGGGTGCCTGTACCGACTGACCCAAATCTCTCTTAAAGACAAGGTCTCACTATGTACCCTAGGCTAGTCTGGAACTCACTGTGCAACTTAAGCTTGCTTTTAACTCTTGACTCTTCTGCTTTTACCTTGTGAGCGTTGGGAGTACAGGAGTGTGTCACTCTGCCTAGAACAACATATAATTTTTGACCAGGCRTGGTAGAATACAGCTTTAATCCCAGTACTCTAGGAGATAGAGACAGACTTATCTCTATGAGTTCATGGCCAGTCTGGTCAACATAGAGAGATCCAGGCCAGTCTGGGCAATCTATCGAGGCTCTGTCTCTAAATATGAATGGATGGATGGATGGATGGATGGATGGATGGATGGATGGATGGATGGATGGATGGATGACTACCAAACTGTAGAAACTCTGGGCTTCTATAGCCTCTGGGCTACTTTAATATCAGATCTTATATTCTGTTTCTGCATTATCTACTTACATAAACATGTCTGTCTCTACCTTGCATAAGGGCAGAGCTAGGGACAGGGGGTTTAGCCACACAGACAATGTGCTGCCTCCTGGGACTTACCCTTTGGAGCTGAAGTGGATGGTGTACCTGTAATGATAGTAAGTGAACAGGAAACTGCAAACAGGGTTAGCACCTTGAAAGGAAGTAGCTAATCTCCTTGAACATTAGTAGCAAATTACCTTTATTAACCTGTAGGGAGAAGGACAGCTTCCCTGGGGAAGCGACTCTGGAGCTGAGAGTTGAATGAGCTAATAAAAATGAGACATTCTAAACGCAAAGCACTTCAATGACCTGTGGAATGTAAGAACACACGAGAAGCCTGRAAAGCGGCCAGGAAAAAAACGGTAACACTGGACAATGAGATGGGAGAGTRGTAGCTAGAGGGACTAGCGGGGTTTCTCAGTYTTGTGAAGGACTTTCTAGGGGACTTTAGAGCCTGTGAGTAATCTTCCATGGATGGTGGGTGTGATACCTAGATTCGGGTGATAGGATCTGACTTACATCTTAACCGCAACTGGGGCAATGGTAGCGTTCTTCAGATCCAAAGCACCATGAACTCATTTTTTTTTTTTTGGCTAGTCCTAAAATATTTCTTAACTGATAGAGTGTCTGTGTGTGTGTGTGTGTGTGTGTGTGTGTGTGTGTACACTCAGTCACTCACCTTTACCATGGCTGTAGATTCTCTTCTGTGTTTTATAGCTGGGGGTTCATGAACTCAGCTTTAGCAGGACTTTATCTGTGGGAACTCACTTTAGGTCAAGTTCAACATAAGTCTTCCTTCCCTTTCTGGTTTCCCCCTGCTCCTAAGAAGCAGATTTCTGGGGCTAGAGATATGTCTCAGCTATTAAAGCGCACTGGGTGCTCTTCCAGAGGTTCTGAGTTCACACCAGCACTCACATGGTGGCTTGTAACTGTCTATAACTGGAGTCGTGGGATCAGATACCCTCTTCTGGTGTGCAAGGCACACATACACATAAAATAAATAAATACTTAAACTTTTCTGCAGTGGGCAGTGGTTAATTGTGACCGAGTTTCTTGAAGTGTTTTGCTTTTCCCAATATATACTTTTTGTTGTATTTATGTTTAATTCACAGATAAATTCAAAACAACCTCTGGAATTTAAAAATACATTCATTTCTTTGGATTTAAATTTTATCTTAACATCTCAACTAATTTGTACTAGTATATAAAAACTAGGCTGGAGAAATGGCTCAGTGGTTAAGAGCATCTACTATTCTATAGGGGGTCTGAGTTCGGTTCCCAGCACATGTCCGGAAGCTCACAGCTGCCTGTAACTCCAGCTCCAGAGGGTCAGAGGCCTCTGGCTTCTCCAGAGACCTGCACTCTCAGTCGCATATCTATATGCAGATACACACCTACACATAATTCAAAATAATAAAAATAAATATAATTCTAGAAGCAGAAAAGCAAGGGCTTTCATTAATTTCTCTTTCGTATTAAAAACTCTGAAAACAAAGTGAAGGAAGGATACAAAGCCTTGGCATTTAAAACGGTTCACACCGGCTCTGGCCAGCCTGGCGGTGTTGAGGGATGGGATGCAGCTCAGCGGTAGAGCGTGTTCCTAGTGCATACATGGGGCTCTACGGGAAGAAAAGAATTTATAATCGCCTTAAATGACCACACATGCTGGGTCAAAACATGCTCTGACTATAGACTACACAAAACACTTATTTGCCATTTTCTTGACGATGCAAGAAAAAAACAAACAAGCAAACAAACTCTTAACACAATTATAAACCAGTTACTGACCCGTCAGTCAAAGCCAAGGTCTGGGGACTAATGCATTTGAGTAAAACGGTGTATTACAAAGCAAGCCAGGGCTGACTTAAGTAACTCAAATTATTTAGCTAGAAATTAATTAAATACAAATTTAGACACCATGTTTATAGAAGCAATGTCCTATTATTTTAAGGAAGAAATAGTAATCACAACTGGACTTGCAAGAAGTTGCCTGAGGGAGGCCTTAGTACACTAGATTTTAATGAAAGATTTTTAATTAGCACAGCCCATGGGTGGTGATGAATTGATGTTTTTAAAGGGCCTGAGGACAATTTGCTCTCTTAAGTCTCTCACACCCCTCCGCTGCTCACGCCTCTGGTTTACTTAGCATTCCCTTTCTTTGCATCTTGACCCAGCTCCAGCACAGCTAGAGTGCTATGGCCCGGAAGAACTGGGCCTTGGGTACACACATCTCCAATGCACTGTAGTTAAGAGGATGCCCGCCCGAGCAATTACAAACACAGCTGTGCGTCCCTGGGTTGAACAATGCTGTGGCTAGACTTGTAATTAGTCTGACATGAATTTAAGAACCCTTGATGAGCAAAGTTCATTAGTGGGAACACAATGGAAAATGGCTGGAGAGTGTAACATGCCACGGAATTCAAGACCCAGAGCAGGTCCTCAGAGAGACAATACAARGAAGGAGAAAGGGGTCTGGGTGGAAGTGGATCCTAGGGCTAAAACCAAAAGGTCATCTGTAAAGGAAACCATTAAAAAAAGGTGTGAGGAGGTACTTTTCCCTTTGCTACAATGAAAAATGCAGTCAGTGAGTTGTTCACATCAAATACAAATAGGCTAGCAGTAATCCAAACAGACACTGAAGGGGAGACAACATGGTAGCAAGTAAGATGCCACTTAGTCCTCTGTTAGTGGGTGGTAATGGCCACAAAGTGGGAAAGATCAGCAGGCTTTGCCAAAATGAATGCAGGCTCCAGTAGCCCACATTTTGTTCATCTCTCCGTCCCCTTTCCTTCCTGCTCTTGCTGGAGCACAGAATGATCCCCCCTCTTCCCCCTCCTCTTCTTCCCTCTTCTTCCTCTTTCTCTTTTGTTTTGTTTTGTGTGAGACAAGGCTTCTCTGTGTAGCCCAGGCTAGCCTCAAACTCACTCTGTAGACCAGGCTGGCATTGAACTCAAGGATCCACCTGCCTCTGCCTCCCAAGTGCTGGAACTAAAGGTGAGCGCTACCACCACCCAGCCTGGACATCGTCTTGAGATTAGCTATGATTTCATGGTCATGAGGAATCTTGAGTCAACGAATCAGGAGTTAAACTTATTTACTGCTGCCCGGCCCAGCAGTTGAGAGACAAACGGCAGCTGCTATCGAACTCATTTGTTTTCCTTGCTGTCTGTGCGAGGTGGCGGGTTGTTACGTCTGCTGTTGGCCCAGACTACTACATGCAGAGACTGAGACAAAAGAAGACAGACAGAATTCTGATCCTGTATTTAAAGTACTACCTTGAGTAAGAATATTTTGGGGAAAAACTTTGATATTGTACTTTAAGTTAATTCTTTAAAACAAATAGCATATATAAAACAAAAAAGACATGCCTGCCTAGCTTGTACATTACAAAAAACAAGAAAACGACCAATATCTGAACCGCATGTGTGCCTCTCTGCACAGGCGTTAAGAACACATCCTGCGGGATAAAAAGAAGTCAGCTCACAGTTAAGGCCAGGAAGCTGAGGGAAGAAAGCTGGGAGCTGATGAGCTAGAGGCGAGCCTCCCAGGGGGCCTTAAAACAGGGTGGGTGGGGCCCCGAGGAAAGGTAGAGCCTCTTTAAACTTCTCCCCGGAAGGTTGTCCAAACACTGTAGTGTGACCACAGGGAATGCCCTTGCATTGTCTACGTGAAGATAATACAAGTCTTTCTAATCACAACATTTATGACCTGACAGCTTTCTATTGAGAGATGAAAGGACTTACATTTTCTAATAGACTACATATATCTTAAAGACTGAAAGTAAGTATGAGAAAGAAATAACTTACTAAATACAGAGAAGGGGAAAAAAAGACAAAGAGAGAAGTAGCTTCAAGCCAAGCATTTGGTGTCTCAAGGTAACGTTTTTTGGGCAGACATCACTGGTGTTGAGTGGAGATTCAGGAAATGCACCACAGGTAACCGTAGGAACCCAGACCGCCTATCACCACGGCCTCCCTATCCACACGAACCACCCTAGGCTGTGTAAGAAGCCACCCTCACCTTGAGACCGAAGTGAGCAGGGGGGTGTCTGGGGAGCCAGACTTATTCCTACCCTTGCACTACAGCTCTCTACAGGTGTCTCCTCRAGCGTCAATGGCTGCTGAGCCCTGGGCCACCAGCAATCGATGGCATTGATCATTTTATGGTTACTGAGAAGTGACAGGGAAGAGGGGTAGTTTGGTTTACAAGAGCTCTGTGAGATGTGTGCCCTTTTGAACACTTATTTACTTAAATCTTCAGAAGTTAACTGTAGGCTATATCCTAGTTGTTGTTGKTGGTGGTGTTTTTTGTTTGTTTTGGGTTTTTGTTGTTGTTTTTTTTTTGTCAACTTTACACAAGGTAGGGTCATCTAGGAAGAGAGAACACCAATTGAGAGAATGCCATCAGATTGCTTGTAAGCAGGCTTCTGTGTCTTCATTAATGATTGACGTGGAAGGGCCTACCCTACTGTGGATGGTGCCWCTCCTGTGCAGGTGGTCATGGGATAAGAGTGAAAACTGAGCGAGCCAGTGAGTACCTTTTCTCATGGTCTCTGATACCCCTAGATCCCTGCCTTGCTTGAGTTCTTGCATGGGCTTCCCTCAATGATGGACTGTGATCAGCAAGTACGAGCCAMACACTCTCAGTGATGATCTTGATCACAGCAATAGAAAGCACACAAGGACACGTTAGTTTGCTGGGGCCTGGGTGCTTCCGCTTCCTCATCTACTTCAGAGCATCTACTTCAGAGGACAGACTCATGGCAAAGATCAGCTCAAGCCCATAAACTTACAGCCCATGGTGCATAGGAATAATCTAGTGAGTATGGTATTTGTCAATTAATTTAACAATAAATAAAAGTCTGGCATATCCAATTAAATACTATGATTATATAAACAAAATAATCTATTACAGAAACTGGAAAAAAAAAGGAAAGGGATCCTCTTCTGTTTTTAATTATGATATTAATTTTAAAAAGCTCATTTTTGTATGGAATCCAGCTATGCTGTACCTTCTAGGCCCCTTAATGTGGACATAGCAAAGAATGTACTTGTTCCATGGACCGTTTTACATATACAGAGCCCGCATCAGCCTGCCCTTCAAAGGGTGACCTCTGCAGGGCAGGAGGACCTCCCATAGCCTTGACCCGCCAGRGCACTTCTGTGTGCTGATACTGAAACGTGTGTTCTAGTGAGCCCTCGGCCTGCTGACCAGACGCTTCCTTCCCTCCCAGGTACCTTCTAGCTTTTTTGTCCTTGAGCAGCTTACGGTTCCAGAATCCATCCCAAAGTCATTCCCTGAAAACATGCCAATATCACCAGCCTAATGCCTCTTTCTCCTCACAACATCTCTGTTCAGGTTGACTCCCTACATTCGCTTACCCATGCCTGACCCAAGCTGTTACACACAGTGAGAAAAATCACACACTAAACACTGATGTTCAATTATTTCCATTATATACTAACTTGGCTCTTTGGTTTATTATTATTATTATTATTATTATTATTATTATTATTATTATTAGTTGTTGTTGTTGTTGGGTTGTTTGTTTTCTTGTGTTTGTTTTTGTTGTTTACTCAACTCTAACTACAAATGGGGAACTGGGTCTCAGCCATCATGTTGACCTAAGATTCAAGTTCTTATCCTCAGAATCTGACCCAGCAACGGTATCCTGTCTTCTCTGTAACAGTGGCTCTAAAGCTTTTGCCAGATCTCACAGAAGGCTGTCTGTTACAGTCCGCCAACACTTTCTAACCTAGACAGCCTTTGGTGGAGCCTAACAATTTGTGTCTTGAAGAATCTGCCAAACTTCCAGAAGATGCTGACACTATCTACCACAACAGAAAACCCAGCCTCCACGCATTATTTATGCCTTTTGTTCATTTTCTCTGTGTTCCTTCATCTAGCTTCCTTCTTGGCCAACAGCTACTCTTCATATCTTGGGAAGAATAAAAAGATAGGCCTGACCTTTTCACTCCATCTCGCTTCCCTCAGCCTTCTACTGTCTGAGCTTTGTGGAGGAAGTGCTGTTTCTTCTACTATAAGCCAACGTGTGACACCCTCTGGTTCTTGGCACATCCCTTGGTTTTCACAGCTATTTAGTTACATTTTCCCTCCGTATTCTTATCAATTCTATCAATCTATAATCAGTCTATACATATCAGTGTTTCCATCCATCCCTCACTTTTTATCTCTACGGAATCACTCATGTCAGCATGTATGTGAAGAGCATGTTTGTGTGCTCTAATATCTCGCTGTGAAACAGAACTGACAAACCAAGCCCCCAAAGTCTAAGACCCTAGTCCGCTTTTTGGTTCTTTCTGTCAAAGTTCTCAGCTGCAGTCTCCTGCGTCGCCTTCAGCCCCGCTGTTCTCCACTCTCACAAACTGACCCTGTCCTTTGTTGTTCTGCTCGTTGGACTCGGACCTCTGTGTGGCTACATTGACTAGTTCTGTCTTTACACACCTGACTTTGGAGTCACCATGCATGTTCATTTCCTACTTCCTAAAACGCTCCATTTACCCTTCCTCACTCACTCCTGGATATTGTCTTCTCACATTCTTGTTCTTACTGTTACCTGCTGCTGCTGCTGCTGCTGCTGCTGCGTCTACCTGCCCTCACACTACAAAGGCTGTTTAAGGCTTTGCTTTTTTGTTTAAGGCACTTTCTTTCTCACCATACTTTCTAGCATGGCTTTAAAAACAATGCTGATGAGATGCAAATTCCAAACTACAGGCAGGGCTTTTCCCCCAGGCTGCCCACTTGAATTTCTTCCCTTTACTTTTTTTCTTTCCTAAATGCATGTATTACAAACATTTAATAAAGTCACTTCAAAAAGTCCAAAGCAGAACTTGTTATGTCCTGAAACAATAACAACAAATCTGTCGCTCCGTCCCTCCACTGTCTCCCTTACCGCCGTCTATCCGCCCGGCTGCCCAAGCCTGGTCCCCRGTGTCTCTTTCCCTCAGCATCAGCATACCGGCAGCGCCACCAGGAACCCCACTCTGCTCTGCTGCGGCTTCAGTGGCCTTCTTGCCCACAGGAAGCCCACACACGTCACATGCACAACCCATCACTCTTTACATGTGTGATCCCTCACACTTTACATGCATAGACCCTCATTCTTTACATGTGTGAGCCCTTACACTTCACACGCACAACCCCTCACACTTCACATGGACAATGCTGCTCAGTCTAAACGCCTGTCCTCACCAATGGCTCTCATACACTTAACTCTTACTCTGTGGTAACTTTCTCCCACACCTTGTTTGCTTCCTTTACTTCCTTTTACATTGACTTAGTTTTCCTCCACTCAACTCCAGCTCCACGGGAGCAGGATTGAGCAAGTGTGCCTCCTTCCCTACCACCGCTCAGCATCTAAGACCGGATTTTGGCTATGCAAAGTGCTATACACTTATAGATCCGGGAGGTGGACACAGGAGGGGAGGGGAGCCAATCTCAAATCGGCCTGGATTACACAGCTAGAACCTGTCTCAGATGAAGCAAAGCAACCAAGAACTTTGGTTTACTCCACAGCCAGAATCAGAGGTAACAAAGGTAAATACTGAGAAGGAGAGGCCAGGCTGAACTTACAAAGAGAAATACTATAACTAAAAACTGAAGGAGGAATGTTCTGTTTGAGAAAATAGCCAATATCACTTAGCCAGGGTCTGACCAAAACTTGCAGGAAGCTCAGTTTACAGGAACAAGGGTTTAGACAGGTAAGAAATCAAGCAAGGGATTTGCTAAGAAAGAAACAAAGCATCTAGTACCTTTGGGATGTTTTGTGTCTCTGCTACTGGCCTCATAGGTGAGGGGTCACTTAAGCATTTAAAGTAAATCAACTCAAGTGTACTTACTAGACTGAAAAGGTGGTATTCACTAAAGTCCCACCCCTGTGCTGCCATCTTTTCCGTTTGGGTAGGATTGAAGGTCCAAGTCTTGTACTTTTTCCATGAAGTGCTTTTAAGGTCCTTGTCTCACACCACGCCCTCATCCACAGTTCCTCCCATGAGTCTCTGGAACACAAGCCAGTTCAGTTTGACTAGGGAAGAAAGACTCAACCAAGAATGATGGAGGAAAAATCAACAAAGAGGGGTGTGACACCCAAAGATGGAGCTAATAAGTTACTGACCAAATGAGCTGTACGGAAAATAAACCAAGTGGAATTGTGATGTCCCTCAGATCAGCCCTACCCTGTTGCCAATCAAGTCTCTTCTGGCCTTTTATTCCAGATCACTGCAATTAGACTTTCAGGACCAAAAGGGACCTGGAAATAGCTTTGTCCAACATATTGTTGAATGCCCATGAAGAAAAGTGCAGGTTGAAGATCACCTGCCACTTGTTTTAAGTATTGTCACAAGCAGCACTGAAAACTAGTGTTAAATTTCCGGAAATGTGTAATTTTTCTAATGCAGTCAACCATGGTTCATTTCTAGAAACAGCACGGGCGTGAGAGCTGCCTTGAGAGCACTTCTGTAACCAGTCAAGTGAGCTGGATGGCTGGACCCTTCACATTTACCCTGAATAATGCAGTGACTCAGAGGCTCCCTGTGAGAACTTCTCTTGTTTTGTCTCACTGATACTTCCTTATGAGGGTTTTGGGTAAACTCCTGGGGACACATCTGACATTCCCTTTGGAACTAATTACATTAAACAGCAGGTGGCCTCTCTTCAAGTCTGAGTGGACATGGCAAGCTGGTCAGGGAATTTGGGGTTAATGCCCTCATTTTGGGGAGCTTCTTTAAGCTTAGAAATACTGTTCCATTAACTGTCATCTATGTGAAAATAAAGTAAGGATCAATGTGATAGGTCAAAATAAAAACTTATAGACCAGTAGCTTCCGTGAGAAAGCACATGGAAATATTTGAGTGCTTCTAAATGAATTAATGACCCTTGTGGTGGTTGGGGGAAGTCTGTGATTTGAGTTAGAGCTTTCAACAAACTGCTGTGCTGACCACACAAAGCTGGAGGGAAGTGGGCTGCAGAGAGAAAGGTGATGGAATTGGGTCTGTATGAATCACTCCCACTTTAAGAGAATAGGTGTTGTTAAAACCTATATAAAAACCTTAATTAGGGTTTTACTGCTGTGAGTTGACACCATGACCACAGCAACTCTTAGAAGGAAAACATTTCATTGGGGCTGGCTTACAGGTCCAGAGGTTCAGTCCACTATCATCAAGGTGGGGGGAGCATGGCAGCATCCAAGTTCTACATCTGAAGGCCACTGGGAGAAGACTAGTTTCCAGGTAGCTAGGATGAAGGTCTTAAAGCCCACATTCACAGTCACACACTTCCTTCAACAAGGCTACAACAAGGACACACCTCCTAAAAGTGCTATTCCCTCAGTCAAGCATATTCAAACCACCACAATAGGTATTTCTTCTGTATACCTAGTGTATAATAGTATAATAATAACACTGATTATTATTACAAATCGAGGCTGCTCTGGAAATAACATCGATGCTGATGGTAAACTAACAGGTCGTCATGATTTTCCAGTGTTCTTAGGTTGTTAACGTGATGAATGACTACAACAATTTGTATCAATACTTAGTTGACTCCAAAGTATACCTTTTCAAATATACCAAATTCACTTTAACTGTGAATAGAAGCAACTCAGTTACAGATTTCAGAGCAGTTGATTACTCTGAGGTAACTCTCTAAGGAAGCTCAGTCACTAGACATCCCAACACTAGAAGCTAATGACTAGTCTTGGCTGCAAGTCTGCCCTGCCCTGACTCTAACAGGTCTGGTTCTGTTGTGAACAGAGCCCAAGGCAAATAGTTTTCACTTTAGGTAGTTGGCACTCAGTATGGCTTTAAATGTCAAATAAAAGTATGAGTTCTAATTGCCTTAAGTCAAAGAACCAAGAAGAGAAACGTGCCTCAGAGTGATGCAGATGTCTATGAGAGGATGCAAAACAAGTAATATTCTGGTGAGCTGACCAACTCAGCTACCACCAGGCCCAGACCCAGGGCTCTGAGGTGGCCCACCCTACCATCTACCCCATCTATGGACTGCTAGAGCTCATGAATGGGCCAGTCCCACAGATCCAAAGCTTCACACAGGGCCAAAACAGGACATCCAACAGGAATCCGGTGAGGATTTAGTATTGAATGTGAGACAGAAGCCAGAGGCTTCGAACCAATGATTCACTGCAATGACATTTGCAAGTAGAGTTACTGGAGCAAAAAGGTATACTGTGGGACACCCCACAGCTTCCACATCGATATTTTGTAAAATTAATTTAATTTATTTTATTTTTTGTTTTCTTTTTGAGGGAAGGTTGCAAGGACAGAGGGTGGATATGGAGGGACATGGAGCTGAGTGGGTTTGGGGTGCATGATGTGACGTTCACAAAGAACCGATATAAAGTAAAATAAATAAAATGAAATGAAAGGGCCTGGAGGACGGGAGCTTTTGCTTTCACCTGCTTGCCCTCGTGTTGGTAAGTTCATCAGTCTGCTGCTGAGCTGTCCCTTCCCTTGTATTTGAACCGCGTTCTTTGGGATTCCAGTGTAGACTAAAGACCAGCAGCTCCTTAGGACTTCTAGGACCAGACTGAGACTGCCAAAAAATTCCATCTCATAAACTGAACAACTACTGCATTCTTTGTTTTTCAAGGAAGCAGCCACTACTGGATTACTTGGACCACAGTTTGTAAGCCATACTGATAAATCCCATATATATATGTGTGTATATATATATGTATGTATGTATGTATGTATGTATATATATATATGTATGTATATGTATATATATATACACACACACACACACACAGAGAGAGAGAGAGCGCCAAAGAATAATCAAAATATAAGCAAACAGATATGTATATAAGTAACATCAGAAAAACTCACTGTGAATGGCTATTAGTGTCATCTCTGTGTTCAGGACTAACTTCATAATTACTAGTTTAAAWACCGAGCGGAACATGCCACTTGTTGAAAACAGATCATTTCATTTGATGTCTTCAGCCTGTAATGAAGTTGCATTTTGAAAGGACAAACTTGAAATTTTATTTGGAGAAGGACCTCAATGACTGCTGATACCTTGTGTTACCATTAATGCAACCACAAATGAAGTAACTTTAAAGAATTGACTTGAGCCTTGGCAGGATGGCTCAGTGGTTAAAGGCACTTGCTGCCAACCCTGACCACCTGGGTTCAATTGCAAGAACTGACATGGTAGAGAGAACTGACTCCCATAAGTTGTCTTTGTTTTGCACACACACACACACACATATTAAATAATTAAGTTACATATAGTTGAAAATTTTTGTAATGCATAAAGTAATTTAATTTGTCACAAGATTCTACAACTCACATGCTACGTGGAATCTGATTACATGCCTGTCAGAAGAACTGTTCAAAACCAAGGTGGCTAATGGCACTGGAGCTGACACAGCGCACTTCAGTTTAAGCCCACTGACTCGAGCACCCGCTAAGTCTCTGCAACAACTGCTAACAAAGACTCTTTTGCCCATTACTTCTTGCCACTGGGAAGCCAGGGATGAAGTCAACATGGGAAAGGTTTTGGCACAGCCAACTGCTAAGAGCTATATAACTGTGAAGACATCAAGTACATACATAGCAGTGGCTGCTCCAGCTGGCGTGCATGAATGCACACAAATATGCATTTACTTTTAACGAGTTTGAGTTGTATCATGTGTATACCTTATGGTATGTGACCTAAATAAAGCTGATAATTTTTTTGAGATAAATAAATCTCTTTTTCACTTTTCCATTTTCTTGTAACTAATATTCAAAAGCCTGCCAGATATCAGGCAAAATACTAAAAGACTCTGATCAAGTATTTTTTTKGATCAACAAAGAGACGACTGATGAATGCAGCTGATGTTCAGTGCTGGGCACAGCCAACAGAGTGGAGAGGGACATTTCTTCCCCTGAGGAAAGACAAATTAGGCACACTTGCCTATTTAAGTTACTCAACTATATCAAAAATATTTTCTGTTAAAACATGCTAAACTATCAGAGATGACATTTTGCCTGAATTTGCACAGATCCAAAATGTGGAATCCACAGTGAATTTCAGTAACTCAACTTCTGGTTCCTGATCCTAACCTCATTACTCTACTTTCTGTTTTCACAGTCAACATACTGGTGCCCATCAGTTTGTCTGCCCTATGGTGTCATCTATGCGCTCTGACCTCACAGACACAGTTTGCGTGCTTGAGACAAGGCATGGTATTGCCACATCAGAGGCTCTATCTCTCCCCCACACAGCAGCTGCTGGGGTGAAGGACTTTTTACTTTCAACTTCATTTCAGTCTGGCAAAGCAGATGCTAACAGCTCTTGCTTTCCTTGCTTGGAAATGGGAGTTTGTCTTTCATGCAAACTCACACTAGATGCTGGAAGGTACACAGAAGACATCTCAGCAGCTGATCACAGATACACATCCCCCAAGCCAATACACCGGCATTTCAAATACACTTCCTTTCCCGGCCAGCCTTCCCAGCCCCTTTGCCCATCTCTTGCGTGAAAGATCTGGAAAATGAATAGAACATCAAACAGAGCTTACATTCTCCTGGAACCAGGCAGGGACTTGACTTTACCCCACAAACAAGGAAAATGACATAATAAAATGTTTCTACTACAAGGTACAGCTGCTATAGAAACACTAGTAGGGGAGTTATTTCTTGGGAATTTATAAGAGCCCAGTGAAGACCTTCAGGGACCCGCAATGATGGGCAAATAATTTCACTGTCTAAAGTTCTCATTGAGCATTCTATTTTCACTTAAACTTACAAAGTGCAAAGTAGTTCATGTCAGATAAGCATGACAGTGTGTACATGAACGAAAGACAAATTCATGTTACTATGATGTCTATTTCCAACTGGTTTGTTTTTCATGAGAGGTTTTCAGGAAGGAAAGAGTGAGAAAAAAATCTACAGCTGGTAGGCTAGCTTACTCTTAGACAACAGATAAAGAAAGTCAGCGTAGGACACAGCTTAAAGGAAGATGTTTACAAACTCACCACTTGCAACTGCTGATTATGGAAAGACATTTGAAAACCAAGCAGACAAAGGAGATGGGTGGAGGGCGGAGGGCGGCAGCGCAAGGGCAGAGCTGGAGGATGCTGTCAGGGCAACCGTGTGCCCGCTTTGGTCCAAGGTCAGAAGACTCGATGTGGGCAATGTAAGGTATGGGTTAAGGTGACCTACTTTTCCCTGAACACAGGAGAGGTTTCATTTCCCTCCCTTCAGGTATTACTATTCCGAGATGATTATTAGTCATTTGCTATTGACTCGGTACATCTGCATATGTGATGACCATGAACGGTCTGCCCCTCTAAGGGCCCATGCACGAAGTGGCCCATGACACGCGTCTACACTAATTCACATTTTCGGTTAAGTAGCTATGCATGGCTCCCAAATAAGAATCTTTTTCCCTTAGTATTTAGGGACCGACGAGTYGGCCCTTCTTGGCTTTCATCCTGGTCCCCAAATCCACACCTCTTTTAACAATGCAGTGGGCATTGCCGGGCTGCAGGCTGCTCCTTAACTATGGAAGTAAATCAATAGCAGCTGAATGCCATCTGCTTCGGGCCGCAGAACAGAACCGAAGTGTGAGCCATGCATCTTCCCTTATTGAAAGGTTATTTTATGCAAGTAAACAATTCATCGTCTTCTCGCACGCTCGCTGCTCATTTACCACCCTGATCAATAAAATATGCAAAACAACAAAAAAATTGAATCCTAAGAGTAGTTCTGATGCCAGTGTGATAGTTAATCAATACCCAGTCTCTGCTCACTGGGGCAAGTGGTGGGGGCACTCCTATTGTAACCTGCAGAACCCAGCGAGGTAGACGGAGCGCTTTCAGAAAAGCCTGGTTCGGTAAGGAAAAGCATTGAATTTATCCTGCACATTAAACAGATGCATTTGCACTGAATTAAATCAGAACAGTAACGTCAACAGGCTTGAATGTTACTGACTCAGGCCAGTTCCCAATATCAGAAAAAGCAACTTTGGTTCACGTGCTGTTTAGAATCTCAAAGACAAATACTGGATGGGACCACTGCCTTGGTCCTCAGAACAGCTATTCTTCTGGCTGTGAACACTGTCTTATTAATATATATTCATGTTTTCAATATATTCATGTTTCAGGTAGACTCAGATTTTCTTCCAAAACACAAAACTGCCACGGTGATTTCTTGCTCACGCCATTTCTGTTACTCACACCACAAGCTGCGTTATTATATGAACCCTCATCTCCCAGTTGATGCTGGCAGAATACCTTACTCCCCACGGAGCAACTGTATCCTCTCGGAGATGCTGCTATGTAAAAGCCCCCACTGCAAGAGTGTTTCAAGCAAAGCACCAGAGCTGAGAAGAAGCCTTCTCATCTGAGCTTGATCTCTCCTGCTGAAATGTGAGTTTTAACACAACACGAGAATAAAAGAAAAAAGAAAATAAATTAGGTCTCTTCCTTGAAAGAAGTCTGACAGACTGGACCCTTGCCACGGGGAGCAAGAAGCCTGCCCATGCTGTTTCCTGCTAAGAAAACTCTTTAGTTTCCAGATAACTATTTCAATATACCCTAAGAACTTGGCCTTTTATACTTGACTCTAATCTTCTGAGACCACATTCTTCTAAACTTATATTCTGTTATTCAATAGACACATGTGGCCCTAAGTTTCTCACGTGCATACCAAGGAACACAACTGAAGATCTATGTTGTTAGTGAGGAATTGAGTAATGCTGCTTAGCGCAGCGCACAGGACAAAAAATATTAAACCTAACCAGATATTCTTACAAGAAAGAAAAATCCATAAAGGACCCACCAGATTCCTAGCAATATACATGTGTGTGCCATTTCACATCAAATACAGCACACAAATCCTTTTCTTTACAAAGTATTTGACTGAGACAAAAATTCCCTCAGCATTCTCCATGAGGAATCGGGCCGCACTGGAGAGCGCTGAGTGCACAGGATACTTTCCTTGGACTATTCCTAGCTCCGCAACACCCCAAAACAATAGGCCCTGCTGTCCGGAGATTATTTTATAATCATCACTCTAGAGCTGTGTCTAATTCATCTCCTCGGAGTTCTAAAAACAGGGCACGGAAGTAAAGAACATTTACTTAGATCAAATACTCAGATGAAATTAACAAGAGGGAAGGACTGCAGGAGGGCCGAGGCTTCGAGTCAATGACCCAACCAGCAGCCAGGGTGCAATTTAAGGCAGAGATTTCCAGTGCATGCACTGTTGGCCACGGTGAACCTGTTACAGCTCTAAAGGGAATTGTTTGCCTCTTATTAGATTTTCTACAGCCCAGCCATAAGTGATAAATGTACTGCTGTACTCACTGTCAAGTTAATCAATGCTGCCAAAGTTCTGTTGGCCTAACAGTAATCCATAAAGCAGGCAGCATTTTCTCTATCCCTATGACATCTCAGTCCACAGCGGGGCGACGGACCCAAGAGCGGCTTCACGGGAGAGTGTGTAGGTGGGGGCAGGGCGGGGGCTGGGGCGAGGAAGTCATAGGGAGAGAGGCAGACTGGGTGGGTCTCAAGATCAGCAGGATTAAGGGTCCCTTGCTCTGATGAAATGATTTCAAAGCCACGCTCAYGGATAAGAATCTACACTGGATGTTGAAAACCCTATTGAATAAGAGCCGCAGTGAAAGGTCCCGCACATCCCGGCCTCACTTCAGAGCCAAACACAAGAACACGGCCCCGAACCTTCAAGAATCTCAAAGCGAAATAACTACGGCCTGGGCCTGGCTGCAGCTCAGCACACCGATCAGACGCAGTGCCGGGCACCTGTCATAAGAATGGTGACGTGAACATGGGGGTGGGGGGAGCCCAAAATCTGCCTCACTGGAAGGCAGAGCCTGTGAGCGCCCCATTAGGAGGAAAGGAAGAAAGGGATGACAGGGAGGGGAAGAGGCCTGCAGAGGAGGTGCAGCCACGCTCTCCTGAGCAGCCACAGACGTAAGAAATATGAATTGCGATTGCTTTTTCTTCCTGAGRTCACTGGGCTCTGTGTCTTACACACCCTGGGATTTATTTGGGCGGCAGGCTGACAAGGTTTTGTCGGGTGACCTGAGCAGTGTGGCCTCTGTTCAATCACAGGGACTTCGCCGGGGCAGCTCTCCCTGATGCTTATCCCTCCCCAAACTCACTGGCAAAGGAGCCCCTACAAAGGCATGGGACAATGCAATTACTGGAGTAAAGGGCCAGCAGGTGCTGACCAGGGGATACTCAGGAACCTCATTCTATAATATAGAATTTATACTTNCCTCACTGGAAGGCAGAGCCTGTGAGCGCCCCATTAGGAGGAAAGGAAGAAAGGGATGACAGGGAGGGGAAGAGGCCTGCAGAGGAGGTGCAGCCACGCTCTCCTGAGCAGCCACAGACGTAAGAAATATGAATTGCGATTGCTTTTTCTTCCTGAGATCACTGGGCTCTGTGTCTTACACACCCTGGGATTTATTTGGGCGGCAGGCTGACAAGGTTTTGTCGGGTGACCTGAGCAGTGTGGCCTCTGTTCAATCACAGGGACTTCGCCGGGGCAGCTCTCCCTGATGCTTATCCCTCCCCAAACTCACTGGCAAAGGAGCCCCTACAAAGGCATGGGACAATGCAATTACTGGAGTAAAGGGCCAGCAGGTGCTGACCAGGGGATACTCAGGAACCTCATTCTATAATATAGAATTTATACTTWAAAAAAACCCTACTAAATGGTTTTTAAAAGTCTATTTTCTATGACTCTGACTGACTTCATGACCTTCCTAAATTTTTCCCTTCAGGGAGCTGTGAACTGTGACTACCCACCAATCACGGACAAAGCATGATTGCCAGAAGCTAGTCTCTGGGAGAACTTTCCACATTTCTTTCTGAATCAGTCGATATGGGCTAGTCAGCTTTTTCTCTCAGACACATACACTTACCTATCTTGTGTACCGTTCTGGAGTACGTTTATTGATGTTTTCATAGAATAGAGATTTTTAACCAATCCCTTTCTCATTAGACAATTTTTACAATATACTGTAATGAAAATGCCTTACATACCATGAAACCAAATAATTTAAGAATAATTATATGACAGATTCGTGGAGAGAATTGTCAAGTTGCTTTTCCAAAAGATTCTTGCAATTTGCACCCCCCCCCCTTGAAGGCTATGGGAATGCTCATTTCTTCGTTGCCTTACCAATAATGGGCACATGTTTTCTTTCAATCTTCATGAATATGAAAGCAATTGGCTACATTTTGAGTGATAACGAAATTACTGTTTTCTTGCTTTACTGGACATTTGTAATTTTTAAAAATAAAAAATGTTTATTGTATGCGTATGCAGAATGTGTGTGTCACATGTAGCCCAATATGTGCGTGGAGGTCAGAGGATAATTTTGCGGAGTCAGTTCTCTCCTTCCATCTTTATGTGGGTTCTGGGGATCAAACTCAGGTTACAGGGTTGGAGCAACTGTTATTTCATTGACTCTATCATCTTTTGAATAAATTAATTTTTCCAAGGAGTAGCAGCCTGGGCAGGAGAAGCAGAGTCCAGAATATAGAGAATGCTTCGACATGGTCTCGTACCTGGAGTTCGCTTCGAATGAGTGGTTCTAATAACCCCGAGAAAGCTGGCCGGCGCCCTCTCACACTGCTCAGGTACAACCTGCATCCGCCTTCCTGCCAGGGGTAGGTGGGTTAAAGCAAGACAGCTGGGTCTCTGCATGCTTCTTTTCGGAAAGGACACAGGGACAACCACAATCCCCTGTAGTCACTGCAAGAGCAGGGGACATCACAGGAGGCAAGCACACAAACCAAGGCGCACTTCTGTAATGGGGACAGGAAAAGGCAGAGAGGGCAAGCCAAGGAGAGCTTTAGATGGACCAGCCGCTCTGACAAGCCCAACTCCATGGCAGCAGGTGGAGCGGATGGGTCCAGGGTGTGCAGGTGAGGCCCTCCATTCAGCTGGTAAACATCCATCGCTCTTATCCACAGAGAAGGGTCTGTCAGATTCTGGATTTATTTTTTGATACGGGTTCTCTCCATTTGGTTCTGAATTCTAATCTCTCCTGCCTTCAGAATACTGGAACTGCAGCTAGGCACCTTTCATGCCTAGCCTGCAAAGGCACTTGTAAAATTAAGATGTGGGATCTAAGTCCAATTCGCAGAACAGGAAAATAATAATAATAAAAAATCAGGTGGTGGTCTTTAATGGGGCACAGAAGCAGGTGGATCTTTGAGTTTGAGGCCAGCCTGGTCTACACAGTGAGTAGACAGCCTAGGTTACACATAGAACACTGTCCCAAAAAACAAAACAAAACAAAAAAAAAAACCAAAACCAAAATACAGCCTGTAGTACCACATGCTTTTAACCCTAAGAGGAGGCAGAGGCAGGAGGATCTCTGTGAGTTCAAGGGCAGCCTAGACCACATACCAAGTTTCAAGCCAGGCAGAGCTACACAGTGAAATAATGGTCTAAAATAATACCCGACAGAGCACTTTAATAAAATGCAAGTGGAAAGGAAGACATCTATTGCTTTTTGGGTTTTTTTGTTTTGTTTTGTTTTTTTAAAAAGGCTGTATTGGGCTGGAGAGATGGCTCAGTGGTTAAGAGCACTGACTGCTCTTCTAGAGGTCCTGAGTTCAATTCTCAGCAACCACATGGTGGCTCACAACCATCTGTAATGGGATCTGATGCCCTCTTCTGATGCGTCTGAAGAGAGCAATGGTGTATTCCTATACATAAAATAAATAAATCTTAAAAAAAAAAAAAAGAAAGAAAGAAAGACTATTTTATGTGAGTGAGTGTTTTGCCTGCATGTACATACCTGGGCACCGTGTGCTTGCAGTACCCAAGGAGGTCAGAAGAGGGCATAGGAGATCTTGGAACAAGATTTACAAACACCTGTAAGCTGTCATTTGGGTGTTAGGAATTGAACCTGGGTCCTCTGCAGCCACACCACTGTTGGCTGTTGTGGTTGTTAACCACTGAGCCATCACTCCGACCCTGAAATCTAGTTTTGTTAAAAATCTCTACACTAGTTTACTCAAGATCTTCTAGGATGGTTGAAACAGGACACTTCATTCAGGACTAGGCACGGTAAATGATTCCTAAATGTAAATTGAAAAACTACTAGATACATATTTATCCCTGTAGATATACCCTGATATAGAGGTACTGCTGTGTCAATTATATACCATATAAAGTACATATATAAAGCGTTTTTATCTAGGCATGGTGGCACACATGTCTGTGATCCTGGCTCTCTGGAGGTGAGGAAGGAGGATTATAAATCCCTAGCTACATAGTAACACCATACCTGAAAATCAAAAGCTTCTTAATATAAAGATGCAATTCAATACAGGTGCCATTACATTTATGGCATTTAGTAGTGATCTAGAGGTCTCTTCCATTCTTGTTTTAAAATGAGAACGTCTTGATGTTGTAGCTCTGAGAACTGTGCCTGGCAAGCTCTGTTATGTTGGAACAGAGTGACTGTTGATTGCATTCAAGAGTGACTTGGTTTTAACAACCGCCATTATGACAGCATTACTGTGCCAAGCAGACCCCACAGCTGCTCTTACTAAATTGTCATGCTTTCTTTTGTATTTTGTCTTTGTTTTCTTCAGTTCCATTCACCAACAACACAAAGATCTGCTGCTGAGACCTGGCCAGGAAACTCTCTTTTGTCTTGATGCCACCCAATTATAGAACAACTGGAGAATGCTGCTTTTAATAAATTTTTGGTAAAACACCAACTGAGACTGTTCCTCTGAAAGATTTCGGAGCAGGCCCAACCTTCTGCCTCTAGGTTTCAGGGAGACAGAAGGGTACACATGTTGTTATGGCAACGGAACTCCACAACAAAAGCAAGTTTCTAAAGCATCATGTTCAAGATGTCACAGGCTGTCCTCTCACCCTCCTCTGTGGGTCAGAAGGAAGGGAGCTTCGGATCTCCTGAGACCTAACCGTTTACGCTTTTCATCCACCCCTATTTTTCCTGACAAGACTGTTGGGATACCACAGACAGGGATAATGGGAATGGCCATTTGATGTCAGCGTGGTGCCTAGCGTCACTGATGTGTACTTCACGGCTGTGGGGTTCTGCCTAGGACACCCACAGTGCGGGCCGTGGGCTCTGTTCCTCCCTATAAGACTCTTTCCAGGAGCTCTGCCAGGTCTCCATGTTCAGAAGGATTTGAGGTTGGGTCCTACCCTGTTGTCTTTTGAGGAAAGTCCAGAGCCTCACATTACCTTAGCACATGGGGTCTGAGGAGCTAGCTCAGCACTGCAGAGCACTGGCTGCCCTTGCAGAGGACCCTGCTTCGTAACTGTCTGACTCAGCTCTAGGGATCTGATGATGCTTTCTGGCCTCTCTGGACACCTGGCATGCATGCAGTGTACATATACACACAGAGGCAGACACGGCCATACACATAAGACATAAAAATAAAGTATGTAAAAATATATTTTAAGCAAAATGGCCAACTGGTAACATTATGCAGCCAGCATGGTGGTCAGGGAGAGAGAGTGAAGGTGGGGTGCACGGCAGGGCCAGGCCTAGAGTCACTGTTAGGAGATGTTTTTCTGTGAATTAATGAATGAGTAAATGAATGTGTAGAAGACTTCACCAGAGCTTTCTACTCACAACATTCTCTCCATTTAGATCTGCATCGTCTGAGTCCAAACATTGTTTTAAGTGAAACTGTAACTCAGGGCTGAACCTGGCCTGCCGACGCCTTTATAAAAACAGTCTTATCGCAACAAGGAGCCTCTGATTGGTTTACTAACATCGATTTCAAGTTTCCTGCAGCAGAGGTAGCTGAGTGGTTTCATCTGAGCTGAGTGACTTGCACGCTGATGTGTCCTGCTGACCTCTCACAGGTTTTGAACACCTGCCCACACTGCACATTCCTGGGTTTACCTATCCATGCTGTCCAGCCAGTGACAGACATTATCACCTTTAACTCCATCATTTTCTCCCACCTAAACTCAGATTTCGACTTTAATTCAGAACACTCTCAAACATCCTACTCAAAGAAATAAAGYTGTGGAAAGAAAATGGTCTTGACTCTAAAAATCATAAGCAACAGGACACTGTTTAATGAGTTTTGTTCCTCAAGTAGCCAGAGGGACAAGTGACAAGTCACCGTGCCCAAAGGGGCCAGATTCGTTAATAATGCAGGCTCACGTACCCTCTTATAAGAAATCCGGAACTAACGGCTCTCAATTAATCCGTTCTGCTCTTTGATAGCTTATTTATCAGATTGGGAGAGATGGATTTAATAGCACTTGGTAGGAACAGCTTCTTTAATTGGAAACATCACAGCATTTAGCTCACTGTGTACACTCTAGCAATTAAGAACAATTTGGAAAAGTGTTGTTGATTTTTTTTTTTTTACACCATTGTCTCCTTGATTAGATTTCCGAAGATCCAGACAAAACAAATGGCATCCCCAGCGAGGACCATTGGGACTGATAAGGGCCCAACAGCCAGATCACCTACCATGAGGAATGCGAGCCGCGCCGCCCCCATCGGCTGCGTCAGGACCCCACATTCATTTCCCCACCCGCGTCTCTAGTGTACGTGAGTGGTAACGCCTCTCACACCAGGCATCGTTCGGCACCCACCTTTACACAATTATCTTTTCTCCAAATAAGCCAAATCAACAGGAGAAATTATTTTTCTTGATTAAGCACCCACATTTCTCTTGGGAGGGAACAAAACAAACAATTAATCTTTCCTTATTTGTTCTCACAAGYCCCTGCCTCTTCCGCCGCAGCCTTTCCAGGCTRCCTGTGGCAGCCAGTCGGCGGCAATTAGGGCTGAGCGGAAAATGAATGGACTCAGGGCCGAGGGTCTAATCTGCTGAGAGGCTGGGAGGGAGGGCAAGGTTACACCAGGAAAATTCCCTGTTGTCAGAACACAGCTCAAAATTACGACCTGGCTTCAGCATAATTAACCAGGCCTGGGAATTCATATGAACTAAGTAATTGGAAAGAATTAGCAAGAGATATGTACATTAATCTTTACCAGTTACCCAACGTTTAATGAAATTAAGGGTCTTGTGCTCATTCCTGCTGGCTTAGTGTGCACATACTCTATCTACCACACCTGTAGAACAGAACAAGGACTGTGTGCCTCCTGAAGAGTACAGGGAACAGACAAAAACAGGAAGGAAGCAAGGAACAAACAAAACAAAGAACTGGAAGGGTCAGTTAGAAACAGCCCCAAACATCAGGCTCCTAAGGTTCCAGTATGTCTATAGGAGAGAATATTATGTAGCAGTTATTAAAACTGTTTTGCAAAGAATCTTTGCCTATTATGGGTCCATACTGAAATATGTACGGCTGAAAATATATCAGAGAGTTTCTTCACAATATTATGGTGAGAAGTGTGAGAAAAGATAGAATCTCTTCTGAGTTGAAAATTGTTGAAGCTGGATGATGGCAACTTGGCAATTTATATTATTTTTATGCTTTTTTATATTAAAATTTTCATAATAAAAAGTTAAGACTTTAAAAAGAGAAACTTGGCACAGAACAGATGTTTATGACATTTTTAGTTGATAACGGAGTTTATATATTGTATTATTATAGGTAACACAGTAAGTATTTGAAAACGTGAGTACCAGATGCTGTAATCCATTTGTGTAATCTCAGAACTTGGTGGTGTGGGGCAGGAAGACCACTGCTGTCTGAAGCCAGCTGGGTCTGCACAGTGAGCTGCGGGCTTGTGCAAGATGAAGAAGGCTCAGTCCAATCTGGAAGCTCTAAGACGTGGTCTCCTAACCTTGCCACTAATGGCATTCTGGACCAAATATCTGCTTACTG
>BDUI01000254.1:12882-34675 GCA_002335545.1 Apodemus speciosus
CACAGTTTCTGTATCCATTCCTCTGTTGAAGGATATCTGAGTTCTTTCCAGCTTCTGGCTATTATAAATAAGGCAGCTATGAACATAGTGGAGCATGTGTCCTTATTACATGTAGGAGCATCTTCTGGGTATATGTCCAGGAGTGGTATAGCTGGGTCCTCAGGTAGTACTGTGTCTAATTTTCTGAGGAACCACCAAACTGATTTCCAGAGTGGTTTAATCAGCTTGCAATCCCACCAACAATGGAGAATTGTTCCTTGTCCCCCACATCCTCTCCAGCATCTGCTGTCCCCTGAGTTTTTCATCTTAGACATTCTGACTGGTGTGAAGTGAAATCTTAGGATTGTTTTGATTTGCATT
The DNA here is from genome assembly GCA_002335545.1 of Apodemus speciosus. Classification (NCBI taxonomy): domain Eukaryota; kingdom Metazoa; phylum Chordata; class Mammalia; order Rodentia; family Muridae; genus Apodemus; species Apodemus speciosus. The sequence continues at coordinate 13,243 of BDUI01000254.1, forward strand.
TCCCTGATAATTAAGGATGCTGAACAGTTCTTTAGGCACTTTAGAGCCATTCCAGTTTCTTCAGTTTAGAATTCCCTGTTTAGCTCTGTACCCAATTTTTAATAGGGTTATTTGACTCTCTGGAGACAAACTTCTTGAGTTTGTCTACATCAGATATAGAGTTAGTAAAGATATTTTATCAATTTGTTGCTTGCCATTTTGTCCTATTGACCGTGTCCTTTGCCTTATAGAAGCTTTGCAGTTTTATGAGGTCCCATTAGTCGATTCTTGTTCTTAGTGCATAAGCCATTGGCATTCTTTTCAGGAACTTTTCCCCTGTGCCCATGTGTTCAAGATTCATCCCCACTTTCTCCTCTATAAGCTTCAGGGTGTCTGGTTTTATGTGTAGAACCTTGATCTACTTGGACTTGAACTTTGTACAAGGAGATAAGAATGGGTTTATTTGCATTTTTCTGCATGCTGACCTCCAGTTGATTCAGCACCATTTTTAAAAATGCTCTTTTTTCCACTAGATGTTTTTAGCTCCTTTGTCAAATATCAAGTGACCGTACGTGTGTGGGTTCTTTTCTGGGTCTTCAATTCTATTCCATTGATCTTCCTACCTGTCTGCATACCAATATCAAACAGTTTTTATCACTATTGCTCTGTAATAGAGCATAGGTCAGGGATGGTGATTCTCCCAAAAGATTTTTTGTTGTGGAGAAGAGTTTTTGCTATCATGGGCATTTTGTTATTTCAGATGAATTCGAGAATTGCTCTTGCTAGATATATGAAGAATTGATTTGGAATTTTGATGGTGATTGCATTGACTTTGTAGATTGCTTTTGGCAAGATGGCCATTTTTACTATATTGATCCTGCTAATCCATGAACATGGAAGATCTTTCCATCTTCTGAGACCTTCTTTGATCTCTTTCTTCAGAGGCCTTGAAGTTTTTGTCATACAGATCTTTCACTTGCTTAGTTAGGGTCATAGCAAGGTATGAAATATTATTTGGGACTATTGTGAAGGGTGTCATTTCCCTAATTTTTTTCTCATCTTGTTTATCCTTTGAGTAGAAGAAGGCTACTGATTTGCTTGAGTTAATTTTATATCCAGCCACTTTGTTGAAGTTGTTTATCAGCTTTAGGAGTTCTCTAGTGGAAGTCTTGGGGTCACTTAAGTATATTATCATATCATCTGAAAATAGTGATGTTTTGACTTCTTCCTTTCCAATTTGTATACCTTTGACATCCTTTTGTTGCCTGATTGCTCTGGTTAGGACTTCAAGTACTATATTTAATAGATAGAGAGTGGGCAGCCTTGTCTGGTCCCTGATTTTAGTGGGATTGCTTCAAGTTTCTCTCTATTTAACTTGATGTTGGCTACCAGTTTGCAGTATATTGCTTTCATTTTGTTGAGGTATGGGCCTTGGATTCCCGATCTCTCCAAGACTTTTTCATGAAGGGATGCTGAATTTTGTCAAAAGCCTTTTCATCATCTAATGAAATGACCATGTGTTTTTTCCCTTTAGTTTGTTCATGTAGTGGATTACATTGATGGATTTCCATATATTGAACCATCCCTGCATCCCTGGGATGAAGCCTACCTCATCGTGGTGAATTATAGTTTTGATGCATTCTTGGGTTCAGTTGGCCAGGATTTTGTTCAGTATTTTTGCATCGATGTTCATGAGGGAGATTGGTCTGAAGTTCTCCTTCCTTGTTTGGTCTTTGTGTAGTTTAGGTATAAGCGTTACTGTGGCTTCATAGAATGAATTGGATAGTGTTCCTTGAGTTTCTATTTCATGGAATAGTTGAAGAATATCAGTATTAACTCTTTGAAGATCTGATAGAATTCCCTGCTAAACCCATCTGGTCCTGGGCTTTTTTCTTATGGGAGACTATTAATGACTGCTTCTATCCTCAGGACTTATGGGACTCTTTAGATGGTTTATCTGATCCTGTTTTAATGTTGGTACCTGATATGTATCTAGAAAGTTGTCCATTTCATTGAGATTTTCAAACTTTGTTCAGTATAAACTCTTATAGTAGGATCTGATGATTTTTGAATTTCCACAGTATCTGTTTTTTTCACAGTATCTGTTGTTATGTCTCCCTTTTCATTTCTGATTTTATTAATTCGGATACTGTCTCTGTGCCCTCTGGTTAGTCTGGCTAAGGGTTTATCTATCTTGTTGATTATCTCAAAGAACCAGCTCCTGGTTTTGTTGATACTTTGTATAGTTCTTTTTGTTTCTGTTTGGCTGATTTTGGCCCTGAGCTTGATTATTTCCTGCCATCTACTCCTCTTGGGTGTATTTGCTTCTTTTTGTTCTAGAGCTTTGAAGTGCATTGTCAAGCTGTTAGAGTAATTCTCCATTCTTTTTGGAGGCTCTCGGAGCTATGAGTTTTTCTCTTAGCACTGCTTTCATTGTGTCCCACAAATTTTGGTATGATGTGTCTTCATATTAATTTCTTTATTTCGTCCTTGGCCAAGCTATTGTTGAAAAGAGCTTTGTTCAACGTCCACTTGTATGTGTGGTTTCCATTGTTTTTGTTTGAGCTTAAGACCAGCCTTAGGCCATGGTGATCTGATAAGGTACATGGAATAATTTCAATATTTTTGTATCTGTTGAGGCCCATTTTGTGACCAATTATATGGTCACTTTTGGAGAAGGTGCCATGAGGTGCTGTGAAGGAGGTATGTTCTTTTGCTTTAGGGTGGAATGTTTATAAAATATCTGTTAGATTCTTTTGGCACATAACTTCAGTTAGTTTCACTGTCTCTGTTTAGTTTATGATTCCATGGTTTGCCCATTTTTGAGAGTGGGGTGTTGAAGTCTCCCACTATTATTGTGTGGGGTGCAATGTGTGTTTTGAGCTTTATTAAAGTTTCTTTTATGAATGTGGGTACCCTTGTGTCAGAGCATATATGTTCAGAATTGAGAGTTCATCTTGGTAGACTTTTCCTTTGACCAGTATGATGTATCCCTCCTTATCTTTTTTGACAACTTTTGGTTGAAAGTCAATTTTATCTGATATAAGAATGGCCACTCCAGCTTGTTTCTTGGGACCATTTGCTTGGAAAATTGTTTTCCAACCTTTGACTCTTAAATAGTGACTGTCTTTGTCACTGAGGTGGGTTTCTTGTATGCAGCAAAACGTTGGGTTCAGTCTGTTAGTCTGTCTTTTTATAGGGGAAGTGAGACCATTGATATTAAGAGATATTAAGGAAAAGTGATTGTTGCTTACTGTTATTTTCATAGTTAAAGGTGAAATTCTGGTTGTGTATCGATCTTCTATTGGGTTTGTTGAAAGATTACCTTATTGATTTTTCTTTTTTTCTTTTTTTTATTGGATATATTCTTTATTTACATTTCATTTCCCTTTTTCTGGTTTCCCCACACCCCAGATGTCCCGTATGTCTTTTTCCCTCCCCGGGTTCCCCCATTCACCCCTTCCCACTTCCCTGTTCTGGTATTACCCTGCACTGCTACATTGGGCCTTCTATGTGTGGTTTCCTGACTTGTGTTGGTATTTTCCACCCATTATCCTTTGCAGAGCTGGATTTGTGGAAAGATAATTGTGTAATTTTGCTTTTGTCATGGAATGTCTTGTTTTCTCCGTCTGTGGTAATTGAAAATTTTGCTGGATATAGTAGTCTGGGCTAATATTTATGTTCTCTTAGGGTCTATATGAGGTCTGCCCAGGCTCTTCTGCCTTTCATAGTCTCTGGTGAGAAGTCTGCTGTTATTCTGAAAGGTCTGCCTTTATATGTTACTTGACCTTTTTCTCTTACTGCTTTTAACTGTTTAACTGTTTTTGAATGTTTATAAGCCATTTGTATTTTGTCATTGAGAACTCTTTATTTAGTTACATGCCAAAATTCTTAATTGAGTTTATTTTATTTATGCTTAGGTTTAATTTCTTTTTCTATTCTAAAAAATAGCCCTCTATGAGATTATAAAGAATTTTTCTCATTCTGTAGAGTGACTCATCACTCTCATGGTATCCTTTGCTATACAGAAGCTTTTGATTTCAGGAGGTCTCATTTTTCAATAGTTAATATTAATACCTGCATCTACTAGAGTTCTGTTCAGAAAGTTTGTGGTTGCATCTAAAATTAGAAGTAAATCCCGTCCCCTTTTCCCTAACACATTTAGGGTATTGAATCTTATTTTAAGATCCTTGATCCATTAGAATATAGTTTTGTTCATTCTACATTCTTCCATAGTTTAACCAGCACCATTAATTGAAGATGCTACCTTTTTTCCAATATTTAATTTTGGCCCTTTTGTTAAAAATGATGTAGCTAGAAGAGGGTAGAATTGTCTCTAGGCCCTTGGTTATATTCTATTGATTTATGTGTTGTTTTTGATGACAGTACCATGCTGGTTTGTATTGCTGTACCTCTAACATTACTTGATATTAGGAATGGTGGTACCTACAACAGCCTTGTTTACTCTTCGGGTTTATTTTGATTATCCTGTATCTTTCTTTGTTTTCACATAAGTTTTAATTGGAATTTCGATGGGGATTACAAATTGCATTGAATCTGCAGATTAGTTTTGTAAGGATGGACATTTTCACTGTATTATTCCTACAAATCCATAAGCATGTGAAGTCTTTTCATCTTCTGTAATTTCTTTCTTCATTGTCTTAAAATATTTATTATATAACAAGCCTTTCACATCCTTTCTTAAATTTATTCCAAGGTATTTTATTTCTGTCTGTATGTATGTGTTTGTTTGTTTGTTTGTTTGTTTGTTTGTTTGTTTGTTTGTTTTGGAAACATCCTGCCATATAACTCTCACTGGCTTGGAACTCACTATATAGATCATTCTGCCCTCAAACTCACAAAAATATACCTATCTCTGTCTCAGTGATAGGACAAAAAAATACAGTAGGAAAAAATACGATTTTTCTTATTATGGAGATTGGCCTATATAGGGTCAGATACTTGAATGTTTGTTCCTTAGTTGGCTGAAGTATTTGGGAAGGATTAGGAGTTGTGGCATTGTCGAAAGAAACATGTCACTGGGGGGTCAACATTTTGCAAGAGAGATCCATTCACTGTGGTGCTCTCTGTCTTGTGGTTGTGTTTCAAGATATGTTCTCAGCTACTGCTCAAATGCCATGCCTGCCTGTTGCCAAGCTCCCTGCCATAATGATTAGAACTCTCACTCGATATAACTGTAAGCCCCAGATTAAATTCTCTCTTTGGTAAGTTGCTTTGGTCATAGTTATCTTGTTAGGGCAGTAGAAAAGTTAACTAAGGTAGAATTTGGTACCAGGGAGTGGTTTATTGCTATTATAAGCCTGGCCATGCTGCTTTTTGGAGGGATTTGAAAGACTTTGGTACTTTGGACCAAGAACACATTGAAACCTATAAATGGAGCTTAATAAGCTATAGTAGGAGTTTAGAAGATAGTGGCAATGAGAGTCATGTGAACCACCTCATGGGATTTCTGAGAGAAACAATATTAGCCGCTTCTGTAGAGGCTGGTCGGTGATATTTTGTGTAAGCTCAAGAGATTTCAGATAGAAACAACATTACAAGGTTGGCTACAGGCTGTTCTAGTAATACTTTGGATAAGAATGTGGCTGACTTTTGCCCTTGTCGCAAAGTCTCTGTGAAGCTAAATTGAAGAGTTTTCAATTAATTTCATTTGCAGAGGAGATTTCAAGACAGCCAAACATTGACTGTGTTATGTGGTTAGTAGTGATCACTCTTATGCATATCTACAATGAAAAAGAACAAGGAGGGCTACAAGAAATAAAAATACACATGTAGTTTGAGGAGAAAATGACCACCAGGAAATTTTATGTTGGAGCCTTGGTTTGTGCTGAAAGGGATAAGGAGAAGTGGGATAAAGGGTGTGGTGACCTCTGGGCACTAATCCTCCAACTTGTGAAAAGGTTTTATGTATTATCTTTTTCTAAAGAGGAGCAACAAATCAAAGCTTACATAAATAAAATCCAAGGAGAAGGCCAGGTTCCCTCCCAAGCAGGCAGCAGAACTTGGAAGTTTTGCCCAAATGGTCTGGCTTTAGATTCAAAGACACAAGAGTAAAGGGTTGTGGAATCTTCTTACACCGTTAAAGAAAGCTGCTGAGGCCAGGAATGTGACAGGAAAGTCTCTGCATGGAGGCCAAGAAAGGCCATTGCATGAAGCTGTGAAAGTGAAGCCTGGACTGTATTGGAGACCTCAGGATGTTGGAGATGACAGATCTGTAGGATACCTGCCAAGGAGAGCTGCACACAGGGAGTGGAACCAGATCAAGAGATGCATGTATTGCAGTCAACAAAGCTGGAAGGGCAGAGCCATCTGACCCTTTTGACATCTAAGAGAACTACAAGATTCGGAGTTTGCCCTGCTAGTGATAGTATTTCATCACTATACCCCTTTCATCCCTTTGGAATGCTAATGTGTATTCTGTGTCATTGCATGTTGGGAGTATGTAATATCCTTTTTAATTTCACAGGGGCTTACAGTTAAGAAAGAAATTGCCTCTAATCTCAGAAGAGACTTTGGACTATTTGGATACTGAAAGACTATGGGGACTTTTGAAGTTGAACTAAATATATTTTGCATTATTACATGGCTACAGGGCTATGGGGATCATGAAGTGGAATGTGGTGGAATTAGAATGTCACCCATAGGCTCATAGAGTTGAATATTTCATCCTCAGTTACTGGAAATGTTTGAGAAGGATTTGGAGGTGTGGCCTTATTGGAGATGTGTCACTGAGGGTGGACATTGATGTTTTAAAAGCCAATGCCATTCCTGGTTAGCGTGTACATGCTCTCTTGCCTCCCTCTCTTATTCTGCCTGCCTGCCTGCCTCTCATGCTTATGGATCAGATGTAACCTCTCAGCTACTGCTTCAGCACTATGCCCTCCTGCCTATTGCCATGTTCCCTGCCTTGAKGGTCACGTGCTCTAGCCCTCTGGAACTATAAACTCCCAGATTAAATACTTTCTTTTGCCTTGCTCAAGGTATTTTGTCATAATAGCAAAGTAACAAAGGCAACCTTCTAATAACATTTGAGCTAGTGAAGATAGTCTCTTTTCCCCACTGTAGTATTGTCTCCTAAGGGACATGGCATGTCTAAAATGAAAAGTTTTCCTGAAACTTCTGAAAATTCATCAGTGGGTGATGCTTTGTATCCTGCACATATTTCAGTTTCCACAGGTGTTTCTGAGATTGAATCAAATATCTCAAATATTGAGTGTATTTGTAAAAAATGGATATTTATTTCATAATAACTAATACAAAATGTTATTGCTAAGTATGTTTACTAAATATCAACTTGTGAAAAAACATTTTCTTAGTAAAAGAATTTAAAATATTATTCCTAATGATAGTTATTGGACTTTCAGATATGAGTAATATTATTGGCATTACTAGGAATGGAGAGACATAGTAATTATATTGCTTATTAGTAGTTTATGAAGATGGAAATCATTTTGGGACACTACATGCCAGGAATATATTTTATATGGCTGCATACATAATACCATTTTTAACTTGCTTAAAGAATAGGTAGTAGTAAACATTTCCAGTGAATAAAACCTCAGAAGTCATTTGTCTATGATCCCCAAGAAAAGAGGTAGCTGGGAAATCCTTGAATCTAGACACTGTCTGCCTGCAACTCTAGAGAAGACATAACTTACCATTTCGTTGCAAAATCTCTAGAGTTGTCATTATTATTTTCTTTCAGGTCCTATAAATTTTAGTTTAAGCTGAATTTGTCACTAATTGTCACACAACTACTGTTGTATCTCCCCCCATTATTTGAATAAGAAAAATTGCTGACCTTTATTTTCTAAAAAAAATTTAGTAACAGGAGAAATCAAATCACTTTATTTTAGATATATTTATTGATACCACGATCTATATATCCAGGAAAAAGTATGACTGGACTTTGACTTATTCTCATGTGTAGTTTGTTTCAGATATCATTTGAGTAATCAATGATTACTATGTAGTATTTACAATCACATCTGATTATTGAAGATACAGCCCCAATTTTGTTTCACCAATAGAGTAGTAGAAATAGAAGATACTAATCTTATTTCAGTTTAAAAGTAGTTTTATGCTAAAACCCATGTACATTTACATACAGTTTATCTGAAGTTAACATGTTTTGTCAGGCATAGCTAAATCAAATTCTGATGACAGAAACATCTTTAAAACCTAGGCTTATTTAGACATATGATTCACCTTCTATTTTAATATTTTTATCATTGGTGAGTTAAAGATAACTGTTCTAATTTCCTAATTCCCAAATGATATAACACTGCCTGTAGACTATGACGTATGGGTCACAAGTGTCCTTGGATAGCTGAGAATGTGGCCCAGCAGAGTTGCAGATGACTTCATATTGCAGTGTTGCATGTTGGACACTGCTGGCTATATTATCACCAGTTTTACCAGCATTGATGAAGTTGAGAAAAATTCAATTTATTTTTAATGGCAAGATAATGGATACCCTGGTTGTGTTTTGTATTGGATCCTTTTTTATTAAACATATAAACATATTTATTGCTATGCAGTGAAGAAAAGAGGAGGGATCAAATAAAAATACTGAAACTACTTTCAGACCTAACTGAGCAGGGAAAATTTTTGATTTCTTTAATCACTGAGATGGCAATCTAAAATATAAACGAGATGCTAAAAATGTCTATACTGAATAATTGAGTCAAATGGTCCAAATTACTAAAGTCCCTCTCAAACATAATGGGGTTACTGAAATACATTTGATTAATATAGAAAAATAATTAGGGAATTATAAACTTGCAAACTTAAGAGTGTCCCATCATATATAACAAAATAAAGTCAACTTAGAAGAAGAAATATTAAAAGAGCAGTTTGTGAGAATTTTTTTGGATCTATTCAAAGAAGACAATAGTTCAGATTATCCTAAATTAATCTAAGTAGCACTGTTTCCTGTTCTTGCTAGGGACCTAAGAGGCCTTGGATTGCTACACATGTTTGATGATAGTTGAAGCTTTAAGGTACCTTCTAAAGTAAAGTTGTTGATGTTCTTTGTGGAAGGTTCATTGGCACACTCTTATGCAGCATCAGATCATCTTCATTCAGACACTCATGAGATTTTACAGTTGCAATCTTAAGACCTTACTTAGTTACTTAACAGAAGGTTCCAGGAGTGAGACCATTACCTTCTACCTAACATCTCTTCTTTCAGGATTATGATCAGGTCAAGTATGATTTGTTTTTTTTCCCCTCCCATTGAAGCTTCAAGTTATATAGCTGTACCAGACCCCAGTGTCCTGAAACAAGGCTTCTGTAAGGACCCTTCAACCTGGTCTGTGGATGAAGTGATACAGTTTATGAAACATACAGATCCTCACATATCAGGCCCCCTCGCCGACCTCTTCAGGCAACATGTAACGTATCTTTTGATCCGGTTTTCCTGCTGCCCTAATGCCTCTAAATGACCTCTTTGCAGGCCTTTCAGTTTGATACTGAGTTGTATGGATGGTGGGGGAACCATATCAACTGATCTTTTTCATTTGTGAGAAAGATTTCTTTGCCCAACATTCAGTCATTAGATGGTAGACTAATTGCCTAATTCTTTAAATGGGTATCCAAGTATCTTGTACACAAAACAGCTTCAGGTTTTCAAGAGTTGGTATTACAGGATTACCACTCTCATGCAGACCACCCCTTCTTGTAATGACAAGTACAAAATTCCTTCCCTGACCTGCTACCTGTTCTACTCTAGGATCATGAGTAGTAGGGGTTGACCTACAGCATATACCAGGGTGGCCTTCTCGTGATACCCAGTGAAACCAGCAACTCCATTATTATTTGAATACCAAATAATAGACTTCTATAACATAAACTGTATAATACAATAATAAAGAATTTCAAAAGGATTCCTTGTCACTGTTAAATAATGTGTTCACAGTATTTTCTAACAAAGTTATTGATTTAATGTCTCGTGTACACTCTGTTATGCGTGCGTGTGTGCACATGTGTGTGCAGGTGCAAATACACATGTGTATATGTCTATGGGGGCCAGAAGACAAAAATCTCAAGTGTCATCTTCAGGAAGGCTATCCAGCCTCCTTTGAGATAGTCTCTTACTGCGATCTGGGGGTCTCATCAATTTGGTTACACTGACTGTCCAGTACACCCCAGAGATTATCGTGCCTCAACCTCTTCAGTGCTGGGATTAAAGTAGATACCACCATGTCTTACATTTTTACGTGGATTCTGGAGATCCAAATCCAGGCTTCGTGTTTTCAATACAAGTACTTTACTCACTGAGCAGTCCTTCCCAGCCCCAGCCCTAGCCCCTGCCTCTTTTCAATATTTCAAGTAAATCAATATTTGTTTCAGCAGTTAACTAGCTTCAGACAGCTTATACCTTTCAATACAATGATGTAAAGCACGTTTACAGTTTGCATGGATACTGACATACTCCTTTCCCTTCTCAGAAAGTTAACGTATGGAATTCACTTCTACTATTCTCAATATTTAAACATTTGTCATAGATACATAGTAGTATTATGTTCAGTACACAGTAAAGCCAGATAATTTGATACTATGGACATTTGTTTTAAATACTTGACTAAAGTTTTTTTATTTAAATCTACAAATTATCAGATAATGTTCCATTATGCAAATCAGATTATGTAAGTTTTAATAAGTGTATAAATATATAGACWATCTATATTTGACAGCATTTTAACATTCTTATCTTATATATAGTTTGATCAGCTATGGAAGGATTCTTACTATATTTTTCTTCTCTTTGTAGGAAATTGATGGGAAAGCCTTGCTACTACTGAAGAGTGAGCTGCTGATGAAGTATATGGGGCTGAAACTAGGACCAGCATTAAAACTATGTTACTACATTGAAAAACTTAAAGAAGTAAAACATAATTGAAAATGTGCAAATTTAGTTTAGAGATACTTCTCAGGTGTACTGAAAGCATTTTACTTTAAAAGTAGTTTTCATCTCATCAGTTTTTATAGAAGGGTTTTATAGAAATATTTTATGAAAATTGTAGTACAATTACATTTATAGTATGATCTCATTCTTTAAATACCATTTAATATGTTTGTATTATCATAATTAAAACTGACTGTTCATTATTTATGTCTTTAATTATTTTTATTGTGTTTACAAGTGTACTTCATGTGGCAAAGAGAAGAAAAGCTTTTATTTGGATTAATCTTTATATCTAGAACCAAACAGCTAAACCCCAAAGAGGAAAATACCAGCAACTTAATTTCTAAAAACTTGAGATTTTTTTTCTCAAAAGAGAATTTCAAGATGCACTTAAGCTCTCATCTGCTCAGTTATTTTAGTCTGGTTTTACAGTATTTTCCTGATCTACTACTAGAAAGGGAAGAGCCATATACATTATTTTCCTTTCTGTCAGTACCCCTATTTTTACTCATACTACAGGAGGAAAGCAATTTTATAAGCTTGCATTAAAGTGTTCTTACTAGTCTTTGATAATTTTTAAACTGTAGGATACATTAAAGTATATAAATTTGTGTAGGAGATGTTTATTTTACCAGAGTGAATTGGATAGAATTGGATAAAATATATACCGATTTTACAACTTTCTGTATTTTTGCTGAACTTGAACATTAGGCACCCAATTCTGACATCTTTATTTTCTAAGATATTTGTGTCCAGACTTTAAATTTGTTTTTTATTTTGTGTTTATTACTCATACAGATACTTTAGCATATTTATGTACTATTGTATATATATGAGAAGACACAAGTGACTTTTTGAATTGAATACGGCACTTTACACTGCCCCAGAGGTAATAGAGATGTTTATTCCCTGAAAAACATATACATCATTTTTCTATCACCAGTACCTCTCAGCTTATTCAGGTGATAAGAAACTGCCCATAAATTGGCTCCCACATAGGGAAGCTCTTTATCCTATGCAATATTTTTAGTTTTCTTGGTTCTGAGCCATCAATTCTGCTACATTTTGAAAGATACTTTAAATCCAACATCGAGGGTTTTGTTTTTCCAAATAAGAGCTTTCAAAGTAAAATGGTGCTGCATGCTATTACTTTATATGATGGTGTAATGCATTTAAGCTATCTATTCTAAATGTCAAAATGTTCAACCAGACAAGAATGTAATTTTCTCTTTAGAATACCAAATGTGCTTTAGACAACAATGCAAATGTTTAAAAGACTATTTCACTTATGTCATTTCTGATACAAGTAGAATACTTAAACTTAATCTTCCTGCAAATTGGTTGTATGAAGATGCTATTTCCAATTGATTGGACCTCAGGTGTTTATAATATTGTTTTATAATCTTAAGATTTTTAAGAACATAATAAAGTTGTTAAATAACCACAGCAATTAACAACTAAGCCTTGAATTTTATATTGCTTATTTTCTCCACAGTGTATTAAATATGTGGGCTTGGTAGTCTTGCAAAGAAGGACTTTGAAACTACTTAGTAGTGTACCTAAGAGTATAGTCTTTCATACTACAGAAGAGATTTTACTTGCAGTTTACTGTATAAGTGAATTAGATTGAAATGTCTGGGATGCATTCTGCAGGCAGAAGTTGTCATATCTTATGAAATTCCCAGAGCCTGATTCAATGTGGGACAAAGTAGGATGTCGGATAGTGTGTGTGTGGAGTGTGTGTGTGGGGGGGGGGGGCACCATCAGAATATATATCAGACAGTCTTTCTTTCTTGTAATTCCCTTCTATTTCAGAATTTCACATGAGCAATAAACATTTAGGATACCTTACTCAAGAGTCCTCAGAGTCAAACCCAAGGTTATCTATCACTAAAGTATATCTCCTACCATTAGTGTTTTCCATCAGTTATATAACTTAAATTGACCTTGAACTCACAATGCTTATAGCCTCCCTGATGCTATAATTGTATGGGTGTGCTTATTCTCCACGTAGAGACTTAATATTTAGTTGATATTGTTTTATTTGTAAAAAAGGAAAATGCAAGGTGGGGAGATAGTGAAATTGGAGCCATATATGTTGTTAGGGGGGTTTTAAAGAGTAGCTATTGTATAAAACAATTACTATATTATATATCAAGTCTCAAAACTTGAAAAAGCAGTATCAGGATAACAGTGATTAGGATATCATTATTCCAAACAGTCAAAATTTTGGTAAAATGAATCTCTCATCAGATAAACGAAGTATGAAATGCACTATATGATTGTGTGTGTCCTAGTCTTTAAAGGGAATGAAATTCTGATGCATACTGCCACATGATTTACATTAAACCAGGCACAGGGCAGGTATTGTATGTATCATTTACATGGAACTCAGAGAAAATAAGAGTTACCATGGGGTTGTTGAAAATGAAATGGGAATTTACTGTTTAATTGGCCCAGGATTTCAGTATGGACTGAATGAAAAATTCTCTATTCAGTAGTAATAGTTGTGTAACATTGTAGATATAATTAGTACTTGTCACATATTTATAGTAGGTTAAGTCATAAATTCATGTATGTCAGAATAAATTAGTATAAAAGAAAATATGATTTAAGTAAAAGACATGGAATGATATAAAGCTCAAAGCATTTCTTTCTCAGCAAATACTCTCAGAAGTCATGTAGAAACTATCACAAAGAAAGAAACATAAAAGAATAACAGTGTGATTAAGTAAGTTTGCCTCCTACAAAGGCATGTAAGCTAGAATGAGCAATTGTCAGAAAGGAAAGGCCCTCATCACCACCTAAGCACACTGGATTGTCTCGGTACTGGTAAATTCTTCCACGTACAAAATTAGGTGGCTTCTCAGTTATCACTATTTTCTGTTTAGTTATTAAGTTTACTCATAATTGATTTTCAGTGCATCTGTTTAATTTTTCATATTTTGTACTCTTTACTTATACCTGAGAACTTTATAATTCACATTCATAATATACTCTTTTTCGTCTTACTGTGTCCTCAGAGCAATTAGTAAATTCCTCCGTGTATAAGAAACATTTACATTCATATTTTTTTGTCTTTTCAAGACAGGGTTTCTCTGTCAGCCCTGGCTTTCCTGGAACTCACTCTGTAGACCAGGCTGGCCTCGAACTCAGAAATCCTCCTGCCTCTGCCTCCCAAGTGCTGGAATTAAAGGCGTGCGCCACCACCGCCCGGCAAGATTCATATTTTTAATATGCCCTATTTAGCCTATTTCCAACTCCTCCAAGGAGAATCCAATTCAGTCTTACCATAAATGATCTCACAACCAGGTAAATTTTTTTTTTCATTGTGATTTGTTTTCACCTTGGTAGCTTACCCATTTTCTAAAAGTATGGCCTTAGCTGTAGTTGTTCTAATTAGACTTGGAAATTTTTTCAGCACTGACATTACTTTTACTTGATATGTTAGACTGAATTTAGGAAGTAGGTATTCTTAGTATACTTCTGACACCACTCAGGATTTCCTCTTCTATAAATGGAGCCACCTGGGTACTCTAGGCTTTAATAAATCCAAAGGGTACTATAACCCAAACACACTGTAGCTTTTCTTACAATCTAAATCAGCTTATCCTTCACAGTTATTTGGAATCTCAGGCTCCAACTTGTGGTCCATTATTTTCTTGGGTCTTGGGATCCTTCCAGGTAGCTATGATACGTGTTACCTGTGTTCCCATTGCTGTGGATTTTGGTCATGTGCCCATTTCTTACTATAACAGTGTCTGACCAGGAAGATGGGAAAATTGGTCTTAGGTAAATAGGAATCTCAACTGCTATTTATCCTAATAGCATAATATGCACCATAAATGCCTCCTTGAACCTGTCAATCCCTGTTTTCACTTCTAATGGACCAGTAAGCCTGGATCCTCCCAAGTTCTCCGTGACTTCACCTAACCTTGTAAAAGTTTTATATTATAGTTTCCAATCAATATTGCATCCCATTGGGAACTTTTGTTTGCCTACTGGATCACATGGGTCAATGAGTAAAACTTGGGTGTATTTTCTTCTGCTACAAGAGCAGTTTATACCAAATGGTTGCTACCTCAAGACTAGAGTGTGGTGTTGACAGCAAGGAGGTTAAGCCAAAGGCATTCTATCATCTTCATATTACATGAACAGTGCCAGTGATTATATGTCATTAGGCTTTGGGGAGTTCTATAGCACAAAGATATGGTAATAGGTAACATACACTTCATTACATCATTACTTTTACATTGACTGTCTTTTTTTCCATTAGGGTGAACTCTTCAAGGGCAGTCAGTGAGTTTCATTAGTTTGATTATTGATACCTCACACATAGCACAATCATATAATAAGTGATACTGGAAATCACATAGGTTTGTGTTTTAGAACCAAATATATGATTTTTCCACATATATCATAAGTAATGTCATAGGCAATTTCATCTTTAAATTATCTTCTGAATGGTTTTGCTTAAGGTTTTACATATATACTCTAAGACCCTGAAACAGTAGGAAGGAGTGAATAAAATCCCAATCACACATCTGGCTTAACAGAATGCCTTAATGGCAGCTATTAACATTCTCACTAAATAATTAAATGAAAATTAAAACCAAGGTGGGCAGGCAAGATTTTGCTAACCAGGGAAATATTTCTATCAGCTTAAAGGTCTGTGGTGCCAGATTGAAAAGATATCTGCACCATCAGTTCGGAGATAGCTACCACACCAAGAGTGTCAAGGAACTAGGATATGGGTTAGTGAACTTGTTGCTATGACAAGAAGCAACAAAAGGGGAAAAGGTTTATTTCCGTTATATTTTATGTTGATTTAGAAAACACATTCCTTTTTTTTATTGGATATATTCTTTATTTACATTTCATTTCCCTTTTTCTGGTTTCCCCGCCCCCAGATGTCCCATATGTCTTTTTCCCTCCCCCCGGTTCCCCCATTCACCCCTTCCCACTTCCCTGTTCTGGTATTACCCTGCTCTGCTGCATTGGGCCTTTCCAGAACCTGGGTCCACTTTTTCTTTCTTGTCGGAGAGCATTTGATAGGTGGATTGTGTCTATGGTGTTCCAAGATTCTAGGCTAATATCAACTTATCAGTGAGTGCATGCCATATGTATTTTTTTGAGACTGGGTTACTTCACTCAGTATGATGCTCTCCAGCTCTATCCATTTCGCTAAGAATTTCATGAATTCATTGTTTCTAATGGCTGAATAGTACTCCATCGAAACACATTCCTTATGGTGGGAATGATGTAATCACAATCGTTCGTGGACAGGTATGCGGATATAACTTCCTAGTGTATGAGAAGATCAGGAAACATCAGGGTCAGGATATAAACTTCAAAACCTACCTTGCAGAAACCCACTATTTCCAGTTAAGCCACACCTCCCTGGGTGCCACAATCTAAAACAGTGTTCACACATGTGAACCTCTAAGGGAGAATTCACATTAGTCCACAACTTTAAGGTTGAAGAAACTGATCCTATGAGTAATGTCTGGCAATTTGGCATGTAGGTGTAAAACAGGCCTTCTGACATCAGGACACATGTAGTGGTTCTGGGAGGTCACTAAAAACAAAAACATAAGTAATCTGTAAATATACAAAAAGTAGCAAAAAATGGAGGAGCCCTATAAAGGTGACCTTTGTGTAGTATAGAGCACAGTGGGCTTTCCTGTAAGTATTGATTTCACTAAGACCTGCAGGACAATGGGCAAGTGCAAAGGAGATGTGTATTGAAGGCAATGGCCAGTGAACATGAGAATTTATATCGGTATGGACCTCTGTCTTCCATAGTAGATATGTGGATTTCTTTTGAAGTGGCCATAAATATATTCAGTGATCATTTTGCAAACATTTTCTATCCCCCCTCCAATGATAAACCAGGATTCCTATGTCACTGAAAGAAAAATTCACGAAATGTTAAGTAATACTAAAAATATATGAGACTTCTTTAGGAAAAGTGTTTTCTCTTTGAATCAGAATACAAAATAATGGGTTCATTAGGTCTTATGTAGTGTTCTTTGCTCTTATTACCTCTGCCTCTTTCCCTCTCTTGTTCCCTTTCTCCTCTCACAGGGCTCCTTCTTCCTCCCCAGTAGTTGTTCCTTTATTATATTACATTTGTTTGAATCTTTAACTACTGTGTGTGAAGGAAAATGTTATATTGTCTTTCTGAATGTCCTTTATTTCACTGAATATGATTTCCAGTTCTATCTCCCTTCCTGCAAAAGATATAATTCCCTTCTCTTTTGTGGCTGAATAAGGTTGTGATGTGTATAGAATAGATACATTTTCTTGCTCTGATGATCTTTCCTATCTGTCTAAGGTAATTTTGTATCTTAGTGTTAGTAGTGTCACAGAAACATGAGTATAGTTATCTCTCTGATATGCTGACTTAAGTTTTTTGAGGTATGTAGCAAGTAGTGTTATAACTGGACTAGATACCAGTACTACTTTTAGTAATGTTCAGCATAAAACAATGCTGATCTACATAGTGGATATATTAATTTATATTCCCACCAGCTTTGTATTAGGGCTCCCTTGAACTCTTTGTCCGAACTATTTTCTTCATGGTGGCCATTCTGAAGGGAAAATGTTGGACTCTCAACCATTTTTAATTTCATGGTTAAGGATATTCACTTTTTCTCTCTAAAAGGTAAAGTGTCTCACTGTGCTCTCTTCCTAGAGGCACCTACCTAAACTAGGGACTTGTTTCTACAAATTGTCAGGCCCCATCTTCTTATGGAATAAGAAATTGGAGTGGAGCCAAGGAATCTGCTATGATAAGCCCTCAAGGAATTCTCATGCACCATCAAGTGTAAGAACCATTCCTGCGGTTTAGAAGCCATAAAAGATTTAAATGTGCTTCCCCTCAAAAGCACAACTCCTCTTATTTGGGACAGTTTGAGTGAACTTTCAGGATATGATGCTAATAGAAAGAAATATGTCAATAAATATGATACTTCTAATGTATGCATTCTAATCAAACACCAAAAATAACAGTTGTCAGGGACCAGAGGAAGGATAAGTTGGGTGCATTATGCTGAGAGTATGTTTTTGGTTGTGAACCGTGAAATCAGAGAGACCAAAGCAAATCATAATGATCATAGTAAATAATATAGTACTGTGCCGTTACAAAAAAAAAAAAAAAAAAAAAAACACCAATAGGATACACATTAACTTGTGTTACTTATTGTGATGGCTGAGACCAAATAGCTGACAAAAAGAAGCTTCGTGAATCAAGAGCTTATTTATGCTCATAGTTTCATACATACATTTAACAATAATTGTTAAGCTGGGGCAAGTGTCTGAAGTAGAAGAGCCAGCAGCTGAGTGAGCCAACCAGGATTGTGACCACCCACACTCACCTTGCCGCACCCTGATGAAGGCTATGACAATGTCTGTGGCACATGTTATCACCCAGGGCCATGTAGGTGTCCTTGGTCTGCACTGCAGTCTGAAGCCACTTGAATGGCTTCAGGCTCTGCTGCTGGTGGTCCATATTGATGTGAATAGCCTATGCTGACAGTTGAGGCCATGTTGATAGCAATGGTACAGACAGCACCTAGAGGTCTTGTCTGTGCCTAAGCTCCTACTGCAGCTGGGACCATGTTTGTGGTCTGTACTCTTCCTACAAACCTTGTGGAGGTTCATGATCTCTGCCTTCACTGACTGAAAAGCAAGGAGGCTACTCTAGCTTTGATAGCAATGACTGCAGATGCACAG
The DNA here is from genome assembly GCA_002335545.1 of Apodemus speciosus. Lineage (NCBI taxonomy): Eukaryota > Metazoa > Chordata > Mammalia > Rodentia > Muridae > Apodemus > Apodemus speciosus. The sequence continues at coordinate 31,889 of BDUI01000254.1, forward strand.
GTGAAAGACACATAGAAACATGGAAGGCTTCTGTGACAAGCCCCATCCTCCAATACCCCCACCCCAAAATGTAACTGTCTAGTCAGACAGGAAGCCACCAGAGAAACTCTTAAAAAGTATAACAGATGCTAAAGAGTAGTTCTCCATAGTCAATGGCTTCTGGCAGATGTGTGGGAGGGGAAGGATTCAGTTCTATTTAAGGGGCAGACCACTAAGAATGTGACCATGCTCCAGTGAGTATATAGATACCACAAAGTAGACTTGTTTGGGTTTTGTTGTTTTGGTTCCCTTTCCTTTACTTCTTTTGGTGGAAGGTTACAAGGGAGGATGGACATGGAAGGACAAGGAAGGGATCTTGATCAGGGTGCATGATGTGAAACTCCCAGAGAATCAATAAAAATGTTATGAGGGAAAAATGAAAATGGTTAAAGCAAAACTGGAGGGGTGAAAACCTTAGAGTACAAAACTCAGAAAGAGTGAGGCTTTTCAGCTGGGCTGTGGTGGTGTGCACCTTTTATCCCTGCACCCGGGAGGCAGAGGCAGGAGGATCTCTTGATTCCTCGGGCTAGCCTGGTCTATAGGTTGAGTTCTAGGATAGCCTGGCATTTACAGAGAAACCCTGTCTCAAAAAACAACAAAAGAGTGAGGCTTGTCAGTGGAGACACAGTAAGGCAAAGCATGTGAGGATGTGAGTGAAAGGAACTCAGTCATGCATCTGGTCATCTGAAGCCCTATTGAGGATAGTCCAATGGCATTGAATATTGGGGATTGTTTTCAAAGATTGTTGACTCCAGAATTATTTCTATGAATGTCTCCCAAAGTCAATATAGGCTGTAAGCCTAGATAATAAACTAAAAGAGTGGAGTGACAGTAATTTGAACATTTGGTTGTCCAGAGAAGAAAGAAAGTAGCCTAAAAGGAGCAAAACAAGCCTTTGGTCAAAATATAAATAAAAGAAAACTCAAGCCCTTGTGGCAACCTGCACAGAGGCAATGAAGTCCCAAAGAAAGGACAGAAATGTATACTGAAAAGCTGTGCACACTGATGGAGGTGCACCAGCAGCATGGGAACTCAGTACTCTGATTATATACCTTTGAGAAAAAAAAAAGGTGGGATTGTTATTTAGAGCTGAAGGAGAAGGAGGCTAATCACAGTAGGGGGTGTAGTTTCAGGTTACAGTCATTTGTGAATAAAAAGCCTATGTTTGAAGGTTTCTATATACACTGATTTTCACTAAGGGTGAAACAAAGACTGCAGTTTCTCAGAGCCTAACCTAGAGAAGGCTTTGCCATTTCCCTGGATTTGAGGCACTGGTGTTCTTGATGTAGCTGTTCGAATGTTAATGATACACATTCACTCAGGACTTCATCAAATTCCCACAAGCCCTCTAGTTTTATTTGTGAGATTTTTTTTTAAAGTATCTAAATCGGAGGGGCTAGAAAGACATCTCAGTAGGGAAAGTACTTGTTATGGAAGCATGAGAATCCAAGTTCAGATTCCCAGTAGTCACATAAAAAGCCAGGCATGTCTGAGTTTACATGTAGTATGAGGAGGAAGAGCCAGAAGGATCCAGGGGCTCACTGGCTGTAAGTCTAGCCAAGTTGCTGAGCTCCACGTTCAGTAAACTACCCTGTCTCAAAAATGAAGGGAATGAAAGAGGAAGATATCAAACATGGACCTCTGCCCCCCTCCCCACACACACTTGGAGATAGTCCCTCTGCAGCTTTGCTAAATATGTCACCTCTGATATATGTAGGATAGAATAAATATCCTTTTATTTTCCTGTGCTGTGTAGTGTGTGTGTGTATGTGTGTGTATTTGTGTATATCCATTAAGTTCATATTTATATTTTACAGAAGCAAGGGCTTATTTAGTTTATGGCTCAGCAGACATGAGAGCAAGCAGCAGGCATGTCAGCTAGACCAGAGGCTGAGGGCTCACATTTTAAACCATGTGCATGGAATATAGAGAGCAAGTCCATGTTTTGTTTTTGTTTGTTTTTTGTTTGTTTGGTTGGTTGGTTGGTTGATTTCTCTGTATAGCTCTAGCTGTCCTGGAACTGGCTATGTAGACCAGACTAGGCTTAAACTCAAGAGATCCACCTGTTTCTGCCTCCTGAGTTCCAGGAGTAAAGGTAAATACCACCACTTCCTGGCTACGTCCATGTTTCTCAAACTGTTACTCATAACTATAAATGGAATTGTGCAACTTAATGTGATGTCACAGAGATTTATCAAAAGTAAAGGGTTTCTTAATGCCAACAATTAAAAATTAATTGAAAATCAAATACATAAAAAATCTGAAGTGTTTTTGATACCATTCTCCTGTGTTTCATCTGATTACTTTTTCTTAACCTTATTCTGAACATGTAACATGCCCTTTGCACTGCATATTTCATTACACCATGCAATGGAAATAAATACTACCTGAAACATCTCAGCCCATGAGTACCATGTTTTACTGTACATACAAAATGTTCTGGTCATAGAAACATAGTGGTTGAAGTAAGAAAATCAAGACTAATATGTTTCTACTGTGATAGTTACTTTTCTTGTAAACTTAACACAAGCTAGAGTAGTCTTGAATGAGAAAACTTTCATTGAAGAATTGCTTCCATCATACTGACCTGTAGGCAAGCTTGTAGGCCATTTTATTGTTTAATGATTGATATGGGAAGACATAGCCCACTGTGGATGGTGTCACATCTGGGTCCTGGGTTATAACATAAAGTAAAATGAGCAAGCCATGAAGAGCAGGAGAGTAAGCCACATTCCTTCATGGCCACAA
>BDUI01000254.1:46467-58757 GCA_002335545.1 Apodemus speciosus
AATGTAATTTTATAATGAAGAAGGTGATTTTGCAATTTTTCATATGAACAAAATTGTAATTTTTTTTTAAAAAAATCACCATTTAAATAGCTTTTTAACATTTTATTATTGTGTCTGGTACAAATACCATACATGCTGTAGTGCACTTGTGGAAGGTAAGGTTTCTATGCTTGAAGGGCTATAGTTTCCTTTGAGGTTCTGAGATACTTACAAGTTTGTAACCAAAATATCTCTTTTCCCGTTATGTGCAAAATCTACTGTACTCTGAGGTTCAGTGTAGGGACATGGTTTGCCACTCCAAGAAACCACCCAGAGTCTTTTAACATGTGAAGAGGGCCATGAAAATATGCTTTGCCGTGTTTGGAGGACTATAAAGGAGCACCTTTCCAGAATTACCTTCTCTCATGTAGCCTACTGGATTAGGTGGAATACATCCAGCACAGGCTTTCCTCCCCTGCTTCTAGGTCAAGCATTTGCTAACATTTAACCATACTCTCACTCTCAAGGATAGGTGAATTTCTAAGGACAGACAGACACTATGGTGTTTCTTGTTTGTGTATCCAGTTTGCTAGCTTATGTCTTTCTACAGGAGGGTTGAGTCCCTTAATATTGAGAGATATTAAAGACAGATGACTGTTGGTTCCTGATATGTTTGTTTTTGTAGACAGCCTTGTATGCTTGTGGTACTGTCCTTTTGACTTTGTTGTGAGATGCTTAGTATCTTGTCTTCTTTGTTGTAGGTACCTTACTTGTGTTTGAGTTTTCTTTCAAACCGTTGAGAAATTTATACTCAGACATTGCAAAACATGCTATTGTCATAAGAGTGCCCCTTAAAATGATGGTTTGGATCTATTTGAAGGCAAAGTCCTTCAGAGACTTATTCATGAAAGGAAAGGTATTACAGTGATTATTGAATAGAGTATTGTTTAGTTTCTCTAAGTTTGTAGGATTTCTGTTGTTTATGCTGTTGAAGTTCAATATTATTTCAAGGTGATCTGATATCATTCAAATGGTTATTTCACAGTTTTATTTTCTTTTTTCATTTGTATGCTTTGAGGTTTGCTTTTTGGCAAATTATGGGCTCAGTTTTTGAGGAGGATCCAGGAACTTCAGACAAGAAGGTATACTGTTTTTGGTTTGGGTGAAATATTCTGTTAACCCTTTTTGATTAATAACTTGTTAGTCATTATTTCTCTGCTTGGTTCTTGTCTCAATGACCTGCCCATTGGTGAGTGTGAAGTCTCCCACAATTAATGTGTGCGGTTAAATATGTCATTTAACCAACAGTAGTGTGTATTTTATAAAGGTTGGTGCCCTTGTATTTATACCATGGATATTCAGAATTGAAATGGCATTTGAGTTGATTTTTTTAATGACTATAAAGTATCCCTTCCCATTTTTTCTTTCCCATCTTTTTTGATTAACTTTTGTTCATTCTCTTTATTTGATATTAGAATGGTTACTCCAGCTTGCTTCTTGGGTCTGCTTGCCTGGAAGAAGTATTCCTGGTCCTCAAATCTGAGGTAATGTTCATCTTTATTCCTGAAGTGCGTTCCCTGTATGCAAGAGAATGATGTGTTCTGTTTTCACATTCTCTTAGTCTGTTTCTTTTATTGGGAAATTGAGTTCATTGATGTTGAGAGATAATAATGACCCCTGATTGTTTACCCATTAATTTCTGTTAATTTTTTTTATTTTGTTGAAGTCAGATTAAAAGTAAACATGTTTATCATTCTGCTCTTTTTATTTTTAATAGATGCTTTCTTTATTTACATTTCAAATGCTATGGGCTTTCCTCATTTCCCCTCTGAAAACCCAACCGTCCTATCCCCCGCCCCTGCTCACTAAACCACCCATTCCTGCTTCCCTGACCTACCTTGCAGCAATGAGCCTTCATGAATCCCATGCCTCTCCTCTCATTGATGCCTGACCAGGCCCCCTCTGCTACGCATGTGGCTGGGGTCCTGGGTCCCTCCATGTATACTCTTTGGTTGGTGGTTAAGTCCTTAGGAGTTCTGYGATTACTGGTTGGTTCATATTGTTGTTCCTCCTATGAGGCTTCTTTCAGCTCTTTGGGTCCTTTATCTAGCTCCTCCTTAGGGACCCTTGCTCAGTTCAGTGGTTGGCATTCCACTGTGTATTTGTCAGATACTGGCAGGGCCTTCCTGGAAAAAGCTATATCAGGCTCCTGTCAGGAAGCACTTGTTGGCATGAACAATAGTGTCTTGGTTTCATAACTCTATATGGGTTGGATCCCTAGCTGGGGCAGTTTCTGGATGGTCTTCAGTCTCTGTTCTACACTTTGTCTCTGTGTTTCCTCCCATAGGTATTTTGTACCCTATCTAAGAAGAACCAAAATATCCACACTTTGGTCTTTCTTCTTAATCTTCATGAGGTCTGTAAATTATATCTTTGGTATTCCAAGCTTCTGGGTTAATATTCACTTATCAGGGAATACATACTATGTGTGTCCTTTTGTGACTGGCTTAGTTCCTTAAGGATGATATTTTCTAGTTCGATCCATTTGCCTAAGAATTTCATAAATTCCCTGTTTTTAATAGCTGAATAGTACTCCATTGTATAAATGTGCCACATTTTCTGTATCCATTCCTCCTACAGATTCCTCTGTATACTGTACCAGAGGGACATCTGGATTCTTTTCAGCTTCCAGCAATTATAAATAAGGCTGCTATGAACATAGTGGAGCATGTGTCCTTATTACATTTTAGAGAATCTTCTGGGTTAATGCACAGGAGTGGTATAGCCGTGTTCTCAGGTAGTACTATGTCCAGTTTTCTGAGGATTTGCCAAACTGTTTTCTAGAGTGGTTGTACTATCTCACACTCCCACCAGCAAGGAGGAGTGTTCCTCTTTCTCCACATCCTGGCCAGCATCTGCTGTCCTCTGAGGTTTGATCTTAGTCATTCTGACTGGTGTGAGGTGGAATCTCAGAGTTGTTTTGATTTGTATTTCCCTGATGATTAAGGAAGTTGAAAATTTCTTTAGGTGCTTCTCAGCCATTGTGTATTCCTCAGTTGAGAATTCTTTGTTTAGCTCTGTACCCCATATTTTAATTGGGTTTTTGGTTCTCTGGAGTCTAAGTTCTAAAGTTATTTTTATATATTGGATATTATTCCTCTATTGTATGTAGGATTGGTAAAGATCTAGAATTTTTTCTGTTCCCAATTATTTGATTTTCTATAGACTTCTTGTACTTTTATGGCCATCTCATTCTTTAGTTTGGGGAAGTTTTCTTCTATGATTTTGTTGAAGATGTTTTCAGGCCCTTTGAACTAAGAATCATGATTTTCCTCTATTCTGATTATTCTTAGATTTAGGTTTTTCATTGTGGATTGAATTTTCTGGATGTTTTGGGCTAGGAGTTTTTATGTTTTGAATTTTCTTTGACATTTCTGTCAATCTCTTCTACAGTGTCTTGTACACCTGAGATTTTCTATTCGATCCCTTATATTTTGTTGGTGATAACTTCATCTGTAATTCCTGATCTCTTTCCTAGGTTTTCCTTTTCCCAGTTTACCTCCATTTGTGTTTTCTTTGTTGTTTCTATTTTCTATTTTAGGCCTTTGACTGCTATATGCAATTCCATCACCTATTTGATTGAGTTTTGCTGTGTTTCTTTTTTTTCTTTTTTTTCTTTTTCTTTTTATTATTTTCTATATTCTTTCTTTATATTCCAAATGATTTTCCCTTTCCCAGTTCCCCCCTCCCCATAAATCCTATAAGCCCTCTTCCCTCCACCCATTCCCCATTCAACCCTCTCCCACTTCTCTGTCCTGGCAATCCACTACAATGCTGCATCAAGCCTTTCCAGGACCATGGTCCTCTTCTTCCTTCTTCTTTGGAATGATTTGATATGAGAGTTGTGGCTTGGGTATTCAGAGCTTCTGGACTAATATCCACTTATTCCATGTATGTTCTTTTGTGAATAAGTTACCTCCCTTAGGATAATATTTTCCAGTTCCAACCATTTGCCTAAGAATTTCATGAATTCATTGTTTTTAATTGCTGAGTAGTATTTCATTGTGTAAATAAACCACATTTTCTGTATCCATTTCTCCATTGAGGGACATCTGGGTTCTTTAAAACTTCTGGCTATTATAAATAAGGCTGCTATGAACATAGTGGAGCATGTGTCTTTATTGCATGCTGGGGAATCCTCTGGGTGTATGCCCGGGAGAGGTATATCAGGGTCCTCCAGAAGTGTCATGCCAAGTTTTCGGAAGGAACCACCAGACTGATTTCCAGAGTGGTTGTACCAACTTGCATTTCCACCAGCAGTGGAGGAGTGTTCCTCTTTCTCGACATCCTTGCCAACACCTGCTGTTTCCTGAGTTTTTAATCTTAGCCATTCTGACTGGTGTGAGGTGAAACCTCGGGGTTGTTTTGATTTGCATTTGCCTAATGACTAATGATGTTGAACATTTCTTAAGGTGCTTCTCCTAAGTTATTCAGGTGAAAATTCTTTGTATAGTTCTGTACCCCTTTTTTAAATAGGGTTATTTGTTTCTCTGGGCTAACTTCTTGTTTTCTTTGTATATATTGGATATTAGCCCTCTGTCAGATGTAGGGTTGTTCAAGATCTTTTCTCAATTTGTTGGTTGCCATTGTGTCATTTTGACAGTGTCCTTTGCCTTACAGAAACTTTGTAATTTTATGAGGTCTCATTTGTCAATTCTTGATCTTAGAGCATAAGCCATTGGTCTTCTGTTCAAGGACTTTTCCCCTCCGTCCTCAAGGGTTTTCCCCAGTTTCTTTTCTATTAGTTTCAGTTTGTCTGGTTTTATGTGGAGCTCCTTGATCCACATGGAGTTGAGTTTAGTACAAGGAGATAAGAATGGATCAATTCACATTTTTCTGCATGCTGACCTCCAGTTGAGCCAACACCATTTGTTGAAAAGGCTATCTTTTTTTTTTCTACTGTAATGGCCATCTTGCCAAAAGCAATATACAGATTCAATGCAATCCCCATCAAAATCCCAACTCAGTTATTCACAGAGTTAGAAAGAGCAATTCTCAAATTCATCTGGAATAACAAAAACAAAGAATATGTAAAACTATTCTCAAGAGTAAAAGAAATTCTAGGGGAATTAGTATCCCAGACTTCAAGCAATACTACAGAGCAGTAGTGTTAAAAACTACATGGTATTGGTACAGTGACAGCAGGTGGATCAATGGAATAGGATTGAAGACCCAGAAATGAACTCCCACACCTATGGTCACTTGATCTTCAACAAAGGAGCTGTGTTTCTTTTAGCAATGTATTTGTTTCCTCTTTAAGGTCTTCTACCTCTTAGCCTGTGTTTTTCTGTATTTCTCTCTGTGAGTTATTTATATCCTCCTTAAAGGACTCTATTATCTTAATAATGTAGAATTTTAGGTCAGCTTCCTGTTTTTCTGGTATATTTATGTATTCAGGACTTGCCTTGGTGGGAGAACTGGGTCCTGATAATGCCCATGTGTATTATTAGCTTCTGTTGCATATGGTCTTGTGCTTGTCTCTTGCCATGTGGTTATCTCTGGTGTTTGCTGGTCTGGATGACAGTGTCTGGAGTCTGGGTCTTTTGTCTCTGGGTTGCTTTAGGTTCCCTGGTAAGCCTGTGGCCCTGGCTATAGCAGACCACCTGTGGGGTCTTCTAACTTGGGACTTTTCAGAGGGGCAGAGAAGCTGCTGATCTGTTGCCCTGGCTGCTGGAGATCTCCTTGGAGACCTTCAGATTGTTGGGACTTCAGTACAGTAGTCAAGCTGTGGTCCTGTGTGAAGACATTCTCCAGGAGGCCTAGAGACTGTTGTTTCTGATTACCTGTGTGTATCCGAACTTCAGGGAGGCTTTCAGTCTGCTGACTTAGTTGCCCTTCATGCCACAGAGTCCCCAAGAGGTCTTTAGACTGTGATGTCTTTTGCCCAGTAACCCTGTGTACAGAGCAACTGCTGGGATGCCTTCAAGCTGTGGTATCTTCAGGGGAGCAGACAAGCTGATTATCAGTTGCTCAGTTGCACTGTGCACAGAAGATCTCCTGGGATTCCTCAGGCTCTGGTGTCAGTTGCCCAACTGGTCTGAGCAGAGCAGATCTTCTGGGATGATTCAGGAAGTGGTGTCTTCAGAGGAACAGACTTGCTAGAAGTCTGACCAGGCAGAGAGGACTGGGTGGAAGTGGAGTGGTATTTTATTTGGTGGGTAGAGGTTGGGAGGTGATGGGCTTCTAGTGGCAGCTCTGGTACTTGTCAGGGGTGGCAGTGGGGAAGGGTTCTTAGCAACTGCTCCGAGTACAGCAGATCCTCTGGGATGGCTCTGGATATGGCGTCTTCAGGGGAGCAGACCAGTTAGCAGTCTGCCTCAGCAGAAAGGAGACACTACTCTTAAGTAGCCTTTCTTATCCTGATATCTTGTGAGTTGGACAGAACCTATCTCTGACTCATTCTCTTTAATCATTCTCGGATTCAACACATTCTCTGCCCCTCAATTAGACATCCCTTTCAAACATGACTGCTCCTTCTACAAACTAACTTTAACTTCATATGTGATTAATGGTGTGTACTAATGGAGTGTCTTTATTCCAGTCACGTTATGCTTTAATCAGGGCATGTCTGCATTCTGTCTAGATTAATGAGACCAAGAAGGTGTTTGAATGTGATCCTTCAGCAGAACAACCATGTTGTTGAATTAAAATTCCTCTACATAACTGAAAAGGAACTTCTGCAAGGATAATGCAGACAATAGTACATTATTATCCTTAGGAAGTTGTGGATAAATAAGTTTCAAATTGGTAGTTTTCCATCATCTTCCTGGATTTACCTGTTGTAGACATTTTACTAAATCTTGTCATTATAAAATGCATTTGAAGGGAACTATCAGGACTTTTTGGCTTTCACCTCTGAATTAAGTTGTTCCGGTGTACAAATATTTTGATTACTCTTTTAGAGATCTGATGCTTTTTGTTGCCCTTCTGCTATCCCTCACATACTGTTCATTTTACTTAGGCTTCAACAATTTGCAAGGTACATTGCCTTTTCAGTAACCATAGGCCAGTGAACTTATTGGAGTGTAAGTATTCAAACTATGAGTTTGTACTGAGAGTAGTCAGAAGCTTTATTTCTAGAAACATTTAGCATTATAAAATACAATTAGTTTTTCTATTTCACTGAAACAATTTTACAGGCAAGAAGCAAAACAATTTATAACAAACCATATCCTTAACCTCTGGAAGAAAGAGAGATTAAGAACTAGGAAAACCAACAGTAAATGCAATGTAGTTTCAATAGGAATCTTAGATGCATGAATGATATTGAAGGAACATTACCAGTGTTTTCCAGAGATATTTAGTTAAAAGCTTTGAAAACTTTCTGATTGCGGCTTATAATGAGAAAATTTTATGAACAAGAGTGTTGTTATTGTTAAAGGGAATAGACATTGTTAGTGCTAAAACTAATATCAAAGGAGATTTTTCTACATTTTCAATGGGTTTGTCAGGAAAACAAACAAAATGGGACAATATGAATAGCTTTACAGAGAAGCATTTGAATAGATTTTAAGCTCTGAAATTTAAACTCAAATTTAATTCAACACAGTATGCCAAGTCATTATTTTAGGTAGGAAATTTCATCTCAGTCATTCGCAGAACTTTCAAAATGATTGCCTGAATGTGAGCTGAGCAACGACAATATAAACATTCCAAAAAAGACAAGGATAAGCCCACAAGTCCTCAACCCTCCACAACAAACTATAAGAACTGAGGAAAGTCGGAAGAAAGAGGAGTAGTCTTCTCAGGGAAGAGCACACAAAGTTTGTTCAGTGCCCAAACGGTCAGTTGGGGAAACTAACATGCAAAAATATTATATTGGCTAAGTGAGTTATATTAAGGAATATACGAGAATAAACAAATAAATGCATGTAATAATTATTAGTGTAAAAAGAAGCCATGAATTTGAAGAAGAGCATGGACAGTGTGGGAAGGTTTGGAGGAAGGAAATGGGAGAAATGTTTTAATTATAATCTCAAAAAAAGAATGTTTAAAACATATCTTGTATTTTAATTAATCATATAGTCCCCGAACAAACCACACACCAAGGACTCAGAAAAATACTCTCATCAGCATGCAATTTGTAGTATTTGGTTGATTACTCTTTTGATTCTAATTTAATGAAAATAAAAAGATACGTAAAACCTAATCTTGAAATATGTGGGCTGGAATTTCTGGCTTTTAATGCTTGAGCCCACATTCATAATAAATAATATCATGCTGTTTAATTACTTGGGTAAGTTCTAGCTATTTAAAATAGATGCTTCATGACACTAATAATTACAAAGCAGCAAAAACATTTTATGATAATTTAATTCAGTCATTTATTTAGCAAACAAATTAATTATAAGTATATATATATGAATGTGAATGAATGTAGCTGCAGATTTGGTTGAATTTATGTAGACATATATATATATATGATTTTCATTTAGGATAACATTTATTCTGAAGTATATAGCAAATATTGATATCATATTTTGATAAAATTTGTTTTAAAATCACTTCAAAATATATAGAAATAAATAAAGGGATTACAAATATTAGAATCTCAATATGAGAAAAATATATTTGGCCTAATTTTGACTCTTAAATACAGTATAAATGAAATGTTTTAATATTGTCATTTAATAAGTATTTCTTAATATCAACTTAAATATTTTAGAATTAAATCTTACTAGAAAGAACACTTTGGATTTTTTCTGTTAAATTATTTTAATGAGCTATATTCTTTATTTACATTTCAAATGATTTCCCCTTTCCTGGTTCCCCCCGACAGTCTCACAAGCCCCTCCAGCCCACTCCCCACCACCCCTGCCCCCAGCCTGCTTTCTATCTTCTTTATTTGCTGTACTAGAAATTTAACATATGAAAAAATATAAATTGTCCTTAATATCATATTCATGAATACTCATTTTTATTATGGTTTATAAGACCACACAAGAATTTTAATGTGTGTTTACATTTCGTTGTTTCTTTCCGGAACTTGGGAGTGTCATCCATATCCATGTTTAAGTGACATTTGGATATTGAAAACGTGCCATATTGAGACATGCCTAGACTTTTTAATGGGTAATTTCGGAGAATCACTGAGGACAGGAATTGGGTGGCAAGGTTGACATACTTGCAATGGTTCCCTACGTGTATGAAGTTAGCTTTCAAGGAAATGACTTGGTTTTGGTGGAGAAACAGGATATCGAAGATGACAAAAGGCTGAGATATTTGTCAAGGATTGCTGCATACAGCAAGCAAAACTAACCCAAGAAATACATGTATGTATCGCTTAGCCTTTTGGCTAAGATCAAGTGAGATACATGTGTATTACAGGCAGCAAAACTGAGACAGAGCTATCTAAGCCACTTAAAATTAAAACCCAGACACCAGACACACATCTAAGGGTTTGCTGTTTACCCTGCTAAGTTTCAGTCTTGTTTGGACCTAATTTTTCCTTTCTAAAGTCACATTCATTTGTTTGGAATAGGGATTTAAATTATATGTCATTATATGTTGGAAGTATGTAATAATTAGTTTGTTATGTAGTGTGTTATAACATTTAAAGGATTACCTTGAGCCTCAGAAGAGATAATGGACTTTAAAACTACATTGAGACTGTTTAAGACTACTGAGAATTGAAGTTAATTAAATGAATCATTAAGATGGTTTTGATCTTGTAAGGCCCAGGAGTGACAGGAGTAAAAATTGCTACCCAAATTTGTATATTTTTCCCTGGATGGTGGCTTGGGAGAGTTATGGAATGTTCAGAAGACTGAAGCTTGCTGGAGAAAGGATATGTCACTATGGATAAGCATTGAAGGTTTAAAGTATTTTCATCAGAAGAAGCTTAGCTTCTATTTCCATAATGGAATCAATGCAATATCAATAACCATCATTGTTGTGGCAGTCTCTTAGACTCTTGTGACCAATGATCCAATGAAGGATTTCCATGTCTCACACTGCTGGAGGGGTAATATCAGGGTGGGGACTGTAATACTTGAACACACTTTATACATTTATGAATCATCAAAGAACAAATTCAATAAAGGTTATAGAATATATAAGTGATCCAAAAATTTTTGAAAAGATACTAAATTACACTTGCAATCAGAAAAATATAAAGCATTTTTTCATGTTTAACAATTTCAATGTAAAATACTGAAAAATGAAGTATCCATTGTCATTAAGTAGATTAATACATGTGTGACACATTACAGAGTTTATATATTTCTGACCAAAGAGTAAATAACTAGAATATTTCAAATAAAGTTCTATTTAATTTTAATGCTTATGGTATTCTCATATGTAGAAAACTACATGATTAAGGGGCATACCTTTGATTTAAATTAAAGAACACAGAAAGGATATAATTTTGATTGTTAATTATATGTCATCATTCAAATAATATTAAACTTTTATTTCTAAATTATCCTCACAATATACATCGACATTGATACAACTATGAGATTTAAAAAAAAAGCCGCCAATTTTCAAAGCAGCCCAAAGTGCTCCTAGGAATGCACAAACAAGAGTAAACACTGCAGATGTATGCATATACTTTTCAAGCTTCAAAGCTGAACTTATTTTCAGAATGAAGGGAAAATGGCATTACGTGGGGCTTTTATTCTTTTTTTTTTTTTTAAGAAAAACACAGTAAATATAAATGTGGACACAGCCAATATTCACTTTGGTTAGTTACAAGAGTGGATAGTTAAATGGTAAGTATAGCAGTTATTCTGAATTGTAATGTTTCAAAATAAGTTCATCATGTACAAATAAATAGTATACTTTTACAGACCAACCTCTTGCTTTAATGTCACATGGCTTGGGTTTTGAAATCCCCTGAAAAGGTTTTTATTTCCACGTGAAGAAAAAAAACAAATCTCTGTGGCATCAAAACTCAACTTGTCTTCCTGCCTGAGACAGGAGGAGCGACTTTCCTGATTACAATGAGAAAGACTGGTGAAGAGCAACTACTTATAAAATTTGTTTTTGATTTGTCTTTGGCACACTTAAAATGGGCTATATTAAAATTTAAGTATAGCTTCTAAACCATATACATACCATTAAATTTGCAGAAATAATGAAGCCAAACAATTTGATTCCTCTTTAATAATGCATTCCTATATCTGCTCTTAAGGTGAGGTTAGCATTTATTTATTGATCATGATGCATTATCTGCACAGTGGAAGCTACTAAGCAGTTTTCATCTCCTGCAATATTTTTAAATTATTCAGAAACTAATTTCTGTTTTCTTTTCCTCATTAAAGTTTGTCTCTTTTAAATGTACCAAATTTAAGTGACTATGACTTCCTTTGTTTCTGTATTTCTCAGATTTCACAATGTGTATAAAGTAGCTAAATAGGATTTAAAGACAGACGTATTCCATATAGATTGGTGTTTAGACAAATGTTATTCTCTTTTCTCTCTGGATGCTGAAGAACAAACATAAATTATAACAGAATCTGCTTTTTCACATTACTTCCTGGTCCAAACTCCACAGCCGGAAATATTTAAATACTTGTGTTTCCTCACTTCTCATTAACTTTCTAAAAGTTGAGACTCTTCTTTCTTCCATCATTTTAATTCATTAAAACTGAACTTGCTGAAATCCTCAATTCATGATATCTTATTTGACTTTTCTGTTGAGAACAATATTATTATTTTCCCCATGTAAATGATACATGTACTTAAATCTCAGATATTAAGTTGGACATAAAATATGCCTTGACATGAAAAATAACAGGGATTCTAGAGCAGAAATAACTATGAATATTCTTTTGTGTTAATTCGATATTGTACAATTTGTCCTGTATAAATACATTTTATCATTGTTTTGTTCTCTTTGCAGAAATTTCTCCAATCTAATCCTTTTCTATTCCAACCAATGTGCCAAATTGCTTATTATGTATTTATTATATTTGTCAAAATCAAATATTGAATTTGGAATTATTTAAAAATGCAACTTTTTTCATTTGTACTTTAATATGGATTTTTTAACATTTTTTTAATTGGGTATATTATTTATTTACATTTCATTTCCCATTTCCTGGTTTCCCCTCCCCCCAGATGTCCCATATGTCTTTCTCCCTCCCCTTGTTCCCCTATTCACCCCTTCCCACTTCCCTGTTCTGGTATACCCCTATACTGCTGCATTGGGCCTTTCCAGAACCTGGGTCCACTTTTTCCTTCTTGTTGGACAGCATTTGATAGGCGGATTGTGTCTATGGTGTTCCAAGATTCTAGGCTAATATCCA
>BDUI01000254.1:73983-84864 GCA_002335545.1 Apodemus speciosus
TCCAAGATTCTAGGCTAATATCCACTTATCAGTGAGTGCATGCCATGTGTATGTTTTTGAGACTGGGTTACTTCACTCAGTATGATGCTCTCCAGCTTTCTTTAGGTGCTTCTCAGCCATTCGATATTCCTCAGTTGAAAATCCTACAGTTTTGCATAGTTGAGAAATTATATATTTTCTAACTCATGTTTTTAGAACTCTTTTCTATAACCTTAAGGGCTGTTTTGAAGGTCCCAGTGTTTACCATTTTGAGGAAACATAGCCATACCCTTGACTCCTGTTTCTAACTATCATGGAGACATTACCATTACCTCAGAGGACATTGCTAGGAATAAAAGAGGCTTCCACTGCTACTGGGTCCAGAAAATTTGTCCATTATTACACAACATAATCCTTACGCCTATAGCAGCCTTCAGCACTAAAGAAGGCTCATACCAAGGCCCTGCCCTAGGCGCAGGAACCACGTTACTCTGTACTAACCAGGGCCACCTCAGGCTCAGAAGTGAAGACTGGAAATCAATGAACTATTAACAAAACATATATGTTTGGCTAAGCTGGAAGAAACTGCTTTGAGCTAACTTTAGATAAATCTTCTTTATCAAGAATAATAAAATGGAACTTAAACCTATTTAGTGTTCACTAAATTTATGTAGACTCATGTTTATTAATGAGAAAAATAATCAATTATTACTGATTATCCACCTGCCATATTATTTTAATCTAGATAGTATTGATATTGAGAAATAATATCCTGGAAATCACAATTGAAGTAAGAACGTCTCCCCTCATTTGGTTCATGTCATTATTAGGACAGATGGCTTTGGAGGAAAGAAGTGAAAATATGTAAAGATATAGCTATATAATACCTCTTTTAAAGTATTTTCATAATCAGATAATAAAAAGCAGTATTTTGGTGATCTCAGAATATTCACTGAATTGAGGGATAGTAGATACAAATGAATCCCCAGATGTTTCCGCATGAATATTTGATCTGAACATTAGGATTTTTTTTCACGTACATCAGTACCAGCTATACTTGTTTGAATTAACTCCATAGCATAAAGAAGTGTGAGCATGTTACACAGTGTCAACAACATCCCAAGGGCTCACAAAAGACCCAAAGAAACAATTCCACATAATGGGTACCAGTTTCTTTCTCATTGGGGTAAGGAATTTAGATATAAAACATAATACATGAGATAGTGATGAATTTGATTGACACATTGTACCTGCAATTTATAACTCTGAAATCAATGATCCAGATTCCCCTTCCAGTTCTACATTGAGAAAATAGTAATTTAAGAAACTTGATTAACCTCATAATCTGTTTTCTTTTCCTTAAAGATATCATGGCTACACAGTTGTATCCGGTGACTGAAAAAATTAAGAAAAATAGAAGTTCTGTCCTCTATACAGTATCTAAAACTACTAGTTATCCTTATTGTTATCCTGACTGTTTCTCTGCTTCAGTGCAGTGTTCCTGAGGATAGACAGCACTTCCTTGTCCCTCATATCTTCAGACTTTCACACAAATTCCAAGAACCAAATAGGCACTACTTTGATTATTTGTTAATTTTTAATACAACTAGATCAAACAACGTTACGGCTCAATGTGTTTAAAGTTTATGAGAACAGTCATGGTGGAGAAACACTAGCCATGTGTTAAAAAATGATAAATGCATGAAATTGACACACACACACACACACATACACATAGGATGTGATGTTGAGAGGGAATGATACGTAGGAAATGGGAAGATATCAACTTGGATAAAACATTGAAAAGCAATTAGCAGATAGTATATAAGTAACTGTCAACAGATACAATAGGCTAAAGCCTAATAACTCCCCTTATAGCTTAATATTGACAACAACAGATGATTTATAAATCACCCTTTATTTCTCTGATATCATATTGCATTTGAATTACAAATAGTAATTATTTAAGTATAAGTAGGTCCACTTGAATACATTCCCTGACTTTTATCCTAATGAACCCCAACATGTGCAAATGTAAACTTTTTTAGATGAGAGAAAACCACATAGGTAATTTCTATGAATTATTTCAGGTACAACATTAAGGAAAAAAAGGGGCTGTTGCTTCTCTAAATTTTGAGTTTAACTCAAATAAGTTAGTAATCTTAGTTTCCTTTATGAAGGCTGAGGAACTAAACGATGCAAGACTTAGGTAGAACAAAATAACTTCAGTATTACAAAATAAGAGCAATACCAACAAGTGTCCAGGAGGTAATGATCCATACTGAAATTCAAGCTTGGCCACAGAAAAGCTGACTCTTCAGAAGTAAGGCTAGGAAGCTCTTCTCAGGTCCTTAATAACTTATGCTGAATGTGAAGACTGGGTACCACTGCTTTAAAACAATCCAGGCTCTCCTGGTTCTCTCTGAGGAGACTGTGATTGATGCTGGGTCTGGAAGAAACCTGCAAGTGTGAGTTCAAGAAGGAACTTGACCAATAGGCCATGCTCATTTTTTTTTTAGAATTTTATTTTACTGTTTTACATTATATTGATAATATATAATTTATAATTCTATAAACTGTTCCAGTGTCTATTGTGTATACATTAAGATAAATCCTTAAGATAAAAGAATGAATAGCTGTGGTTTGCTCAACTGAAAGCAATTGGAATGAAACTATAACAGATATTCAGCCACAATCTAAGGATAAAATTGCTTTTCTTACTACCTTAATTGAAAGTTCTAACTATGTTGCCAATGCATCCCCTTTAAACTAACCATCCCTATTTCTGGATAGATAGTCCAGTGGTAAAGAGTTCCAGAGGGCCTGGATTCAATTTCCAGCAACCGCATGGGGTGACAACCTTCTGTAACTCCAGTTCCAGGCAGTCTCATGGCCTCTTTTGCCTTTGTGTACACCAAATACACATGTGATATGCAAGTAGAATACATACTTACCCTTAAATAACATTAGTAATTATTTTATGAACCAAGTGAGCTATCACTTGATATTCTAAGTAAATTAATTTTATACTTAATTTTCAAGCTTCATATTGGACTTTGAGAGGATCATCTTCAGAATGCAGTCTCGATTGTGTTCAAATAAATCAGCTTTTCACTAAGGGACAGATGGAACCTTGTTTTTTAGAATTGGCTTTATTTAACTCTTTTGTATGTTTATGTAACATTTCCCTTTGCTTTCTATGGCTTTGGTGTTAAATGATTGTCAGTAAGAGGTAATGCTATATTTAATTTTATAAGTTTTCTACATTTATTCCACCTGTATGGATCATATTCTTGAGCCAGGATATCTTGCCAGCTCACGATAATGTCATCAACCCTTTCTATGTTCTAATATCTTGCCCTTGCATATTTTAGATTTATTGATCTGCCTCTGAATTGAACCTGTGACACCTGTGTGTGGGTATGAAACTGTCAGCAGAGGCATCACAACAGAGCAATGGATGCTTTTCAAAGAAGAGTGACCCCATATGTTCAACAGCCCTCAACTTCCAATAGTTCCCTTGGTAGGACTGGGGCTTCATGGGGCCATGAAGATATTGTGAAATAATAAATACGTTTTGTATGACCTATAATATTTTATGGTCTCAAAGAAAATTATTAGGATTTATTTTCCAGTTTTGTTGCTATTAATTACATGTAGGCCTATAATATATTAGAATATTTAAGGGTGRTTTATGGTAAAAATCTTGTCTACATTCAGTAAGTTCAAACAATTACTGCTTAGAATACCGTATGGAGACTATCATTATACAGTATTACTCTACAAGTTTTAGGAACTGCTGCATCAACGGATGTCCTTGATGTTAAGGTAGAGGTTAGCCAAAACCAGAAACATTTTTTCCTCTAATATAGAAAATGAGTTCTCATGGTAGGAAATTTAGCACAGGACTGTCTTTACAAATTTTTAAGAAATAACATCACCCATAATAATTGTGGTTATAAGGACACAGCATTTTTTATTAGTGTTCAATCAGACAAAAAAAAACTTCTTTTGTGAACAGAAAAAGAATACAGACTATGGCTAGTTACAATGCTAACTCAATGGTCATGGCTCACTTATTCTTTAAATTTCTTATTTAAAATACATTGGGCTTGGGTAGTCTCTGGTACTGTGATTCTTTTCTTATGGCAGTCATACATGTTGTCTTTCTGAATAACTATAACTCAAACTGTACCATTCCTGAATATAAAAGAACAGTTTGATTAATATTTTGATTTAAGAAGAGGGGTTAATAGAGATATTACCTACCTGGGGAAACCTCCCAATAATGATTACTTAATAACTCAGTAAGCAACCATATGCTTATCTTCTAGATGCCTTGGTAGAGTAGAGGTAAAGGAGATTATTATTTTTTTTTTGGATTTGTTTTTTTCATGACAGGGTTT
The DNA here is from genome assembly GCA_002335545.1 of Apodemus speciosus. Taxonomy (NCBI): domain Eukaryota; kingdom Metazoa; phylum Chordata; class Mammalia; order Rodentia; family Muridae; genus Apodemus; species Apodemus speciosus. Next base: position 78,369 of record BDUI01000254.1, read on the forward strand.
CTCTGTGTAGACCTGGCTGTCCTGGAATTCACTCTGTAGACCAGGCTGGCCTCAAACTCAGAAATCCACCTGCCTCTGCCTCTGCCTCTGCCTCTGCCTCTGCCTCTGCCTCTGCCTCTGCCTCTACTTCCCAGAGTACTGGGATTACAGGCTTGCGCCATGACTGCCTGGCTAAGGAGGTTTTTTACAATCAATATTTACAGTTCTCTCTCCTTTCTATTGTCCCCAAGTTGTATTGACAATGATGTTTCTCATATGAAGCTCTAAATTCTTTAATTAAAAAATGGGAAATGCAAACAAAAGTATTCAAAAATTTACATTGTTTGCTTATTTGATTTTTCTGTTGTTTTGAACACTGTTTAGTTGTATGAAACGGAATTATCTGTTCCCAGTTTGAAGCACAGGCCATCAATTACTGGAATCAATTGTGTTACATAATGTAAGCTAAGGTTGAAGAAATTCTGCAATCTGAGCTGTCAGGGACAATTTTAAATGCTATGCTACAATGCTGTGTTAATACAAGAATCTTCCTCCTCCACAATAAAGCATTGTGATAGGCATATCTATCTATAATCAGAATGTCCTTGCTAGACTGGTAAATGTATCCACAATTAATCTTTCAAAGATCTCCAAGTTCACAGAAAATAAAAAGTTGTTCACATGTAACATATAAAACAAGCACATCTGGCAATTGAAAATAAAGCACACTTCTTTTTTTTTAATTACATATAAGACAGTGAGGAGATATGACTAAGATTTTTCTGTATTTTGAGTTATATTCTGTTCACTATACAATATAGTATTGATATTGTATAACATATACTACCAGCATCTTACTAATAAATATCCACCTGAGTTCTATTACTTGTATTTAAACTACCAAAGAACATTATAAGTAAGAATATATTCCCATTCCAGAAAAATGTCCTCAGCTTATAAAAATGACAACCCCTTCCCCACACAAAAAAAAAAAAACAGAACTACCCTACATTCCAAAGATATGAAGCCTTATACCAACAGTTACTATATCAAATCTGAGTGGTTCATCCCTTTTAAAACTAAGAGTATGCACTCCTGCATATTTTGTTTTATGAAAAAAAATACTATCCCTAAAGAATTTTTGTTCATAAAGTGTAATATTGAGGAGAAAAATAGGGACTCATGGGTGGAAACTAAAATTAGCTTAATCACCACTGCAGGGAACCGTGGAGTTGGCCAGGCTTAGCCGCCTGAAAGCTGTGCATCATAGGATATTCAGGTTAGGGTTCATGGCTCATGGGGTACAATGTGCCTTCTAGTTCCTGAGAGACCAGTGCACTCCCTCAGGCAGTGAAGCATTGAGGCTGYTTTGTGTTTCTCTGTATGTTTCCTTGGAAGTTAAGGAATCATGGAAGCTTGAAAGGACACTTGGCCTTAGACATTAATCTTGTGTACCTGGTAGGACCTGAAAACGTCACTTTCTCCTGGCAAGTACAGCTGTATTGACCCTTGTAATTGCCATTATATTCAGTTTCTGATACAAGCTTAGAAAGTCTAAATGTTCTCAATAAAATTGTCACAGCCTAAGCTGTACTGTGGACTCTCCAAACAACCTTATTCAATTCAAACCACCCATGGTGGTATTAGTGACCTTAGCCTGGTAAGTAAGCACTGACCTTACAGGGCATAGAATGAGATTCATAACCACTGTGTACCACACTGCTTGCTTTTAAGTCAAATTATAACATTGAATTTAAAAGAACCCTTTCAGCATTCTGTGAAAATAATTGATATTCTAAGCTTTTTAATTGATAACTCAGAAAAATAAGTGGCCAGAAAAGTGGCCTGATTTCTAACACTGTTGAAGGCAGAATAGATGTATTTCTTTTGGAGCAGAATACCAAGAGTAGACTTGGCAACCCTTTCCCTTTTTGGTGCTGTACCTTCTATCAGCTAGCAAACTAAAACACAATCAAAGAGCCTTTAGTCTTTCAAATTTCTCCTCAAAACTTGGAGCCATTTAGGACATTGCCCTTTAATCTGTTTTCATCATATTAAGTGCATTAGACTACACAAAAATAACATGGGTTAAACATCATGACTTTCAGAAAGCTTAAGTTGGTTATTTTACATTTAAATTAAAAAACTATATAATAATTATTATTGATCTTGCTCTGATGGTCTGCAAGATGATAACCTGGAGGAAAGTATATAAATTTAAATAAACAACTCAGCCTTAAAGCAGTGAAAAGTTCTTTAACTTGGAAATTTAATTTCCTATATGTTATATTAAAATAAAAACACAAACTAAGCATAGTAATTTTGTCAGTGATCTTAGCACTGGGAAAACTGAAGCAAAATCTTCAATCCTAATTCTGGGCCTGAAGAACATAATCACTTCCAATATAGCTTAGTAAAAAATGAGGTAGGGCTTCAAAGACTCAACTGACATAAAGCAATGGACATGAACCGGGGCCAGGGGCCTGTAGAGATAAAAGACAGGGAAATTTGAGGAAGAAAGCCAAGAGAATGTAGACAAGTTTCTGAAATTGTCAAAAAAATATTTTAGAAAAACTTATATATGCAAACTTCTCCAGCAATTGCTTTCAAAAACAAAATTGTTATCATGATCCCCTAAAGCAAATTTAATGTCTACAAAATATGGTGAGATCATTGAATAAAAGATTTTTTTCTAAAAACCACAATATAATTATGTGTAATGATGTTAATATGTATAGATTTATAAAATTGTGCTTAAATTTTCAAATCAAATGAKTACTTTTAATGCAGAAATAAGAACTGATGTTAATTATTAAGATTGTATTTTAGTTTAATTATGTATACCTGAATATGTCTCTGTGTAGGTATGTGTATATGAGTTCAGTTGCTCATGCAGGTCAAAAGAGGATATCAGGTCCCATGAAACTAGAATTGCATTTGCTTGTATGCATTTGATATGGGTTTTGTTAAGCTGGGTCCTTTAAAAGAGTAACTTAATGGAGAACTCCATTAAGGAAGGTCCTTAATGGAACTGAGTTATCTCTCTAGTTCCAGGGACTGCTGCTTTATCTTATTCATTGTCCAAATTATCTTATGCTTTTAAAACCACTTTTCCCATTTGTATTTATATGCCATTGGGGACATATATTAAGATTATGTATAAGATGATTTGGTAATCCACATACACATATAAATATACTCAGATGTATTATAACATTTGTTATCCAATGCTTGGAGGTTTGGATACAGATTGAAATCTTATCTATCACCAGCTTAGCAGTTTACAATGTAATTATGAATTGCCTTAATTTTGGAATGTGAAGAGAGGAGGCCTTTCTCTAGCTTCTATTACCTCAAGAGCCACAGATGGCTTGGGTTGTGTTCACAGGCATGAATTCACTCCAAATGAGTGATGTTGAGGGATCTTGTCATCTTAGACACCTATAGATATAAGTACTTCTCTTGTACATCTTGCCATGGCACTCTCGCGGTTTATAGGTTTTTCAGGTGGGTCAGACTATTGATTTTGTTTCACTTTTGGCACCTTCATATACTTGGAAGCTAATCTTAAAGGAGGAGGCTTCCAGTTTAGGTCCCCAAGTTTTGGGAATAAAATGTGTATATGTGATCTTCCCCAAATGAGTTTTATGGTCAAGGTGTGGAAAGATCATAACCATGGATGTTTGCAATGATTGCTCATCATCAAAGAAGGTTCTTATTTCAGCAGATGGGGAGTGCTACAGAAATTCACAAAATACAGAGAAGCATAGAATGTATTGATACTTCTACTACAAATATTCTATGCCTGAGGATCAGGGATGATCATGAAAGAGAGTGAGGAATGATTTTAAGCTCTGAAAGACCAAGACGCATACTGTGAGATAGTGTCATTTATATATAACAAGGCAGAGACTACACCTATGATATCTCAACAATATATTCTCTTAACTAGACCTGCCTAATGACAATCCCAGGGAAGATGACAACATCTCTCAACCAAGTCTTCTCTCCACTTAAGAGTCATTGGCTATGATTCAGTACTGGGTGAACACTTTGCAATCAGTGTTCCAATGATTGTTTTAACTTTTCATTTCCATTTTAGTTTACCACATCTTGCATCATTTAAATAAAATATTCACATAGTATAATAGCCCAATTAAAATTATAACAGACCATGGCTACATTAGAAACCTAAGAGAAATATTTCAACAGTTTTAGTTTTTAGACTAACAAAAATATATTTTTGATTTCTTGATTTTTTTTCTGCAAAGTTAAATATTTAAAAAGCCAGAGCAGAGATGGATTTTGGATGGAAAATTCTTAGATAACACTTCCCTTAAATATGCATACAGAAAATGCCTTTGGCTTGTAAATTTTTTTCATGAATCCTATTCCAATATTGTGCATGCTTAGTCAGAAGGACATTGACAAAAGGAAAGACTATCACGCACAGAGAGACTGTGGGTGTCAGGAAAGATATTCCTCACCTTCAGTGCAATTTCTTTCTTTTTCATGATTTATTTTACCCTCCTAAAGCTAAATATTCATACAACATATTTTGATCATGTATTTTCCTCTTATAACAATATGACATTTTATCTGATGAGGAAGACTATTGCAATGCCCAGATAAAGCAGGCAGCTTAGGACAAGGCATCTCAAAACCTTTCACACATGCATTCTCTACTTTCTTCTTTTAGGCTGAAGTTTCTTGAGTGTGATCAGTTACCAACAAGAATAAAAACAACAAAAGAGCTTTATAAGTTTCTATCTATATTCAATTTTTAAAAAGATTACTGTCTTAAACATGACTCAAAAGCATCTATTAACTATTGGCAAAGAAATGGTACGATCCTTTTGGTGAGAAAAGTTGTGAAATAAAAATAACTCCAACTTCATTCTGAAAACAGGAAATAAAGATAAGAAACATGTTCAGTAATTTTTACAAAATTCTTGGTCATTTCTTAAGTGAATGCTAAATATACCTAGTAGCTGGTTCCTTTTGAGTGTTATTTATGGAAATATTCTTTACCAGGCATTTGGAGATGATCTTACACTTGATCTTAGCCAAAAGACTGAGAAGCAATGGAGACAGTCTTACAATCTATCTATTGAAATGCAAAGGGAATATGTGGTCCTGGGTCTTTACATTAACCAGTCTGTATTTTTGTTTGTTTGTTTTGTTTTYGTTATTTTTGTTTTTTGTTTTTGTTGTTTTTGTTGAGACAGGGTTTCTCTGTATTGCCCTGGCTATCCTGGAACTCACTCTGTAGACCTGGATGGCCTCAAACTCGGAAATCTGCCTGCTTCTGCCTCCCAAAAGCTGGGATTAAAGGCGTGTGCCACCACCGCCCAGCAAAATGTTTTTTTGCTTTGTTTTGTTTTGTTTTTTGTTTTTTGATTTTTGTTTTTGCAGGGGTGGGGAGCAGTGGTTAGAGACAGGGTTTCTCTGTGTGGATCTGGCTGTCCTAGAACTCACTCTGTAGACCAGGCTGACCTTGAACTCAGAAATTCACCTGTCTCTGCCTCCCAAGTGCTGGGATTAAAGGTGTGCACCACCACTGCCCAGCTCGGTCAATATTTTTCACCCACTGTTGAAATACTAGAGAACATACAATCCTGAAATTTCTCCCAAAGGCTATTAATTTTATTAAAATACTGAAAAATTCCTTCTTTTCTGATACATCCAAGACAGAGCAAGTAAATTTTCAAGAAGTACTGATATGTAATGCTGTTTTTAAAAGTCACTCAACTGTTTTGCTCAGAGAAATAATTCATATAGGCATAACCTTGTATATTTTAGAAAGTTTATATTTTATTTAAAAACCATTCATTTGAGAAAACCTTTTATACTTTTATGTGGTATAATTAAAAATCGATAATTCACAAACCATAAATTCCTTTCAATGGTTTTGCGTGTTTTCTTTTATTTATCAGCTATGTTGTCATCATCATAATCCAATTTTAGCATTTTTTTTCATTCGATCCAAATGATGCCTCATAACAGTTAGCACTAACAGTCAGCCATCAATTTACTTTCAGTCATTAGTTTATGCTGGGAATCTCAGATAAATTAGAATCACAAAATATGTGTGCTGTAATATTTGCTTCTTTGATTTGACATAGCATTTTATAAAATTAAATCTTCATTGATATTTAAACACACTTAAAATCATACATCCATTTAGAATGATTGGTTTATTTATTTCAGTTCAGTCAAAGTTATGTTAAAATTAATGTTAATTAACTTTACAACACTTTGGTTTTCCTAGAAAGAAGCCTTATACCCAACAGCATTCACTTCTCTTTTATTAGGCCGCACAGCTATTACTCTACTTTCTGCTTCCTTTGAATGTCTTCTCTTGAAATTTCATGTTACTGGGAAAGCATAGGTATTTTATAACTAGCTTTATTCAATTAACATGATCATTTCAGTTTTACCCATATTACGTTATTAGTTAGTATTTCATTACTATTGTTTGTACAATAATATGATGATCTATGTAAGTGAACATTTT
>BDUI01000254.1:101671-126754 GCA_002335545.1 Apodemus speciosus
CTCTCCTCTCCTCTCCTCTCCTCTCCTCTCCTCTCCCTTCCCTTCCCTTCCCTTTTTCTTTTCTTTTCTTTTCTTTTCTCTTTTCTTTCCTTTCCTTTCCTTTCCTTTCCTTTCCTTTTCTTTCATTTCCTTTCCTTTTCTTTCCTTTTCTTTTTGTACTTTTATGGTTTTACAGTCCAGTAGTTGCCCCTCCCAGTTTGTCCTCCCATAGTTCCTCAGCTCATTCCTCCCTGCCATCTTCAGAAGGATGTACCCACTTCCCCCTGCCAGGCCTCCCCACTTCAAGAGGCCTCAAGTTTCTCCAAGGTTAGACACATCTCCCACCAAGGCAAGACCAGGCAGTCCTCTACAATATATGTGTCAACGGCCTCATACCATCTCATGTATGCTGCCTGTTGGTGGCTCAGTATCTGATAAATCTCAGAGGTTCAGGTTAGTTGAGATTGCTGGTCTTCCTATAGGGTCGCCCTCCTCCTCAGCTTCTTCCAGCCTTTCCCTAATTCAACCACAGCGGTCCCCAGCTTCTGTTGGGTGTAAGTTCCTGCATCTGTTTCAGTCAGCTGCCTGTGGGGCATCTTAGAGGACTGCCATGCTCGGCCTTGCCTATAATAGATGCACCATAGAATCAGTAATTGTGTCGGGCTTTGGAGCCTCTCCTAAAGATGGATCCTAAGTTGAACTGGTCACTGGACCTCCTTTCCCTGAGTCTCTTCTCCATTTTTTGTCCTTGTAATTCCTTTAGACAGAAACAATTCTGGGTCAGAGTTTTTGACTGTGGGAGAACAGCCTCATTCCTCCACTTGATGCTGTCTCTGTACTAGAGATGGACTCTATGTGTTTGCTCTCCCCACTATAGGGCATTTCATCTAATGTCTCTTCCTTTGTGTCCTGAAAGCCTCTCAACTCCCATGTCTCTGGTACTTTCTAATGGGTTGCCCCACCTCCCACCCCTCAATGTTGCATATTTACATTCATTCTGCTGGCCTTCAGGTATTTAGAGAAGACAATTTTCAATAAAAAATGATAGTAATAATAATAAAGAGTATTTTGGAAGCCYAATTTCATCTTAAAGAGGAGGATGAAAGAAAAAGGATATGATATTGAGAGGGTGGGAAGAGGGATTTTTTCTGGAATTGCTTGGGAGAGAAGGGTGGATATTATTAATATACATCAAAACAAACAATGAAATAACTAATAAAATTTTCAGAAAAAGGATAAAGTGTTTTGGGCTGGATAAAAAGCTCAGCTATTAAAAGCCAGGCTCCCAATTAAAAAAAAAAATCAAGAATAGTTTTCCTGCTCTTCATAAAACATCAACATTAATTTGCTAATTTTTAAAATAAAAATTGATTCTTGAATAATTCAATCTCTCAGGATCTAATCATCACCCATTATTGAACCTTGTAGTTTGAACCAAAAGTTCAAGATATAAGCTATTATTTGAGGACAAATATCACCTAATTATAACCTTATATGGCTATTTGTTATAAGAAAGGATCAACAAATTGAGCACACTGTTACAACTTACATATGTATAAAGTAAAGAATAGCATATTTAATGTACAAATAAATTATTATGCAGAAAAAATAAGCTATTGGGCAAATATGCAAATATGCAATTTACAATTAAAATGAGAATCATAGAACTCTTCAGAAAGTTTGGTATATTGTCTGTCTATCTATCTATCTATCTATCTCTCTCTCTCTATATATATATATGTGTGTGTGTGTGTGTGTGTGTGTGTGTTAAAGTAAAATAAAAATGGAATATAAATGACAAGTACTTATATTTCTATTCCAATTTCAGTGYTTTAGTTAAAAATTTAAAGTGTATCTTATTAACAACAAGATAACAAGAATATTAGGCTTTCTGTTGATCCCAGTTATTACTAAAAAAGCACTGCTTCTCTTTAATGACTTTATTAGTCAAGACAATAGCTATCAGAATCACTTAAGAAAAATCAATTTAGAGTTGAAACCTTTGTTTTATGTCATAGTTAATGAATCCTCAGTGAATTTATCTAAAGTCCATTGCTATAGGCAGAACATCATAGCAGAGTAGCTATGGTATAAAAGAGTTGCTCATGTCATGACAACTGGATGCAGAATGATATATAAGAAGTATCTAAAAATAGTACCATCTACAAAGGTATGCCTCCAGTAATTCATGCATTCCACTCAGTCTCTCCTTCCCACTACCTCCCATTAATATCCTAAGATTATGAATCAGCAAATTATTCAATTAATTGAAATTATAGCTTCAAAATCTCAGTCACTGCCATCTATTACTTACTATTCTTTTTTAAAATATTATATTCTGTAAACATGCCACACTGTTTATCATAAGTCTTCTGATGATTGACATCTTACCTCTTTACCACTTCCCTGCAATTGAGCACAGGTAAGCAAGTTCTTTTTAGTAGGATATAAAGTCTTTGGTGCATATGTTCTAAGGTGTACACCTATATAACATGGTAGACCTACATCTAGCTTTTTGAAGAACCTCTACCATGATTTCTACAGGGACTGTATTAGTTTGCTTTCCAATCAGCAATAAATATTTAATTTTCTGCATTCCAGTGCCATTTTTTTCTGTATTATTTATTTGCTTGCTTTATTAATGTGTTGCTTTGTTTGTTTTTGTTTTGCTTTATTTGTATTCTGACAGGGATAAGATGAAATTTCAAACTAGCTTAAATGAATCTTGCCCAGATGGCGAAGGATATTCAACATTTTAAAAGTATTTCTCATCCATTTGTAGCCATCTTTGGAAAACTGTACTTAATTCCATTACCCGTAATGTTATGATCATGAAGCTGGAAGCAATCATTTTGAGTGAGGTAACCAGACTTTGAAAGACATCTCCTTCATGCTTTCTCATTTAGGGATGTTAACTTTGAATTTAKGTATGTGTGTCTTTTTATGTTTGTTTGTTTTGTTTTGTTTTGATTTTTTATTAGATATATTCATTATTTAGATTTCAAATGTTTCCCCTTTCCTGGTCCCCCCCCCCTGAAAGTGTCATAACCCATCTCCCCTCCCCCTGTTCCCCAATCACCCTCTCCCACTTCCCTGTCCTGGCATTCCCCTATACTGAGGCATCTAGCCTTCTCAGGATCAAGGACCTCTCCTCCCTTTGATGTTCAACAAGGCCATCCTCTGCTGCCTATTTGTCTAGAGCCATGTGTACTCTTTGTTGATGGTTTTGTCTCTGGGAGTTCTGGGAGTACTGGGTGGCTCATATTGTTGTTCCTCCTATGGTGCTGTAAAACCCTTCAGTTTCTTGGGTGCTTTCTCTAGCTCCTCCATTGGGGACCCAGTGCTCAGTTCAATGGTTGGCTGAGAGTAGCTCCCTCTATATTTGTCATGCACTAGCAGTGCCTCCCAGGTGATAGCTATATCCAGCTCTGTTCAGCAAGCACTTATGGGCATCCACAAGTCTGGTTTTTGTAGCTGTTTATGGGATGGATTCCTAGGTGGGGCAGTCTCTGGATGGTCTTTTCCTCAGACTCTGGTCCACACATTGTTTTTGTATCTCCTTCTGTGGGTATTTTGTTCCCCCTTCTAAGAAGGGCCAGAGAACCATACTTTGCTCTTCTTCTTCTTCTTGACCTTCATTTGATATGTGAATCGTGTCTTGGGTATTCCAAATTTCTGGACTAATATCCACTTATCAGTGAGTGCATACCATGTATATTCTTTTGTGATTAGGTTACCTCACTCATGATGATATTTTCCAGTTCCACCCATTTGCCTAAGAATTTTATGTTTTCATTGTTTTTTAACAGCTGAGTGGAAGCTGGAAAGAACCCAGATGTCCCTAAACATCGGAATGGATACAGAAAATGTGGCATACTTACACAGTGGAATACTACTCAGATATGTATGTCTTAATTGGAAGACTTATGGAGGGCAGGAAATTAGTTCAGTACCACAAGGAAAGGTAAGTTATCAAGTGAGTAAAGAAGCCAGTGATAGAAATGGAATAGAGAAATGTGGAGCAATAATGTTCAGTGAAAATAGAATAATAATGTTCAGTGAGGTGGCAGATGACAGGGCAAAGGCAATGAGTGAATACAAGGACAGATGGACAATTCTACAGCCCGTCTGAGAAAGCCATAGGAAAAGCTTCTACTGTAGAAACTTTTAAGATATAAATATTATATATATATATAAATATAGCTTAACTTGAATGACATCATATTGGGATTACAATGGCCCTGGTAGATACCATATACTAATAAATAAAAAATCTAGTATTATTAGTGGGTTACATATATTTAATCTGTTGGCCAGTCAGATCAGTAGACCTTCAAATGTGACATACTCTTTCCATTGTTTTTTGTTATCATTCAGATCTTGATGGTTAGACTATGTTGTTAAACAGACCAACTTATCTCATAGAACATGAAAAAAGCAAGTTAGCATTAAGCTAGAATTTTCACCCTACTCGATTCTTAGTGATAGTAGATGCTATGAGTTTTATCCAGGAAGAAAACAAATCATCAACTTATCCAACTGTGAACCCTTGAAGCTACAATGATCATCTGCCTGCCAAGTTAAGCCCACTAGAGCGATACTGGCAGTAATATAATTAGTGGATAAAATAAAGCTCTTACTGGATTTAAAGCTCATGATATACAAGATGGAACCTAAACCTGATAGAGTCATTGACCCTGAGAAACTATGGTTAGACTGTTCATAGGCCCTATAAGAAAACATATTGCTACTACTCTGTCAATAAGATACAATATTATGTTGACTCCTACTGAAATTTTACTATCCCCATTTCTTATTTCATCTCTCAAACCTGATCATAAAAGCTTGTTTTTGTTGCAAATAGAGATTGCTACATATATTTACAACTGATCAGGGTGCAGAGGATAGATGACTGAAGAGTGCTTAACCCTAAGTAATGTGTCAATTTGTCAATCCCCTCCTCTCAACATTCTTTCCTAATTGTGGAACAGGAGGTAGAGATTCTGCAAGACAATAGTGGTGGATGAAAACAAGGAAACAGGGTTTTATGGAGACAAAGTTGTGGTTGCACCTATGAATTCATAGCATTCATGATGGCATGCATGGGAACTACATAAACTCAATCTAAACAAAATCATGGAGGAGAAAGGTTGTGATTTATGAATTTGTATTCATAACTGAAGAGTAATCAGCAATTGATAACTATCAGAAAATAAAGAATTAGTTTTCTTTAAATATGCGGTCTCATGTAGGTATGACAAGTTCCAACGATTTTCATATAAAAGTAATATGAGGCATTGTCTTTAAAAGTAAAATGAGTACCAGAAGTTGAATGGTGATGGAAAAGGAATGATTATGGCAGGATGTTGAAACAATAGAACATTAATGTGAATAGTTTAAAAAATAATGCTTATTCAATGGCTAAATTTTAAAAACTGTTAAGGGGATGGAAAATATTTTGGAAATAAGAATAATGGAAAGTAAATAAATAGACCATAAGGAATGATTCCTCAGGTTACAAGATAATTGGCTAGAGGAACTTTCAACAAAATAAAGTTTGAAATAGTCTGTTCAAAGTGTCAAAGACTGAACTAAATAGATATTGCATAGCATTAAAATCAAGGGTTTAGAACATAACAATATACCTTAGTCAGAGCTATCAGGACAAAGCAAAGATGAACATAAGACCGGTATCTTATTAGTAGTAGATGTCATCACTTATTTAAAACTTATGAACATTAYAAAATATAATAAGGATTATATATCTATTTTGAATAATGAATAACTGATAAGCAGGTATTTTTAAAACAGAAATTCATTAGAAAAGATTATTAGCTTAGAACGCACTAATAAATTTTGTAAGAGAGAACTGTAGCATTTTATTTCTTGAATCTTATAACCTCTAATACTTTCTTACAACTTAGGTAAAGATGTGATATCTGAAGAAAATTCAATCTGAAAAACTAATTCCTGATTTGAATATGACAGAGAAAATTAAGTATGAGATGATTCGTAGGGTTTTGCAGTCTGTGAAAAATTTAGTAGCATTAAGTATAGGTATAATTTTAATGGGGAGTCGAAAGTACCTCAATTTTTATCTTTATGGCACCATTCAAGTTGAAGAATCACAGAAGTTTTACTGCTATTGTCAATGTTATAAATGTACAAGTAAGATGGCTATACCCAGCAAGATAAACACCAAGCCCCCACATGCATAGCTATATCATAGTGCCCTGTTATACAGTAATTAATCTTTATAAGAAATAAATCATACAGATTAGAAAACATATCTTTTTTCATGACCTGGTGTTTTTCAATGAGAGAAATATCACCACATGTCTTCACGCAGCCCAGAAAACTACTATCTCAAGGGTAACCCTTCCAGATTTCTAGTCAAGAATTCTTTTTTACCACAGAACAGTTAGATAAAGCAATAGTTATTATGAATTTACCATTCTTCTTATTTCTAAAAGTATGTAATTGAAGGTTCCATAATGATAAATTTACACTCTCCAAGCCCATAAAAAACCTCTGCTCTCTTTTTAAGCTTACTTCTTGGCGCAATTGTCTTCAGAACAGAAACTGATCATTTCTGTCGGGATGCATTTGTGGCATTGCTCATCAGTTATTAAGACAGCTGAAATGTAGAGATCACCCATGCTGTGCTCAGTTAACTTTGCACGTAGATCCAAGGTGCTACAGTGAACCAGTGATTAGTGTACAGCTGGTTTAATTAAAGTACAACATGTGTAGGGAAAGAACTCCTCAATTCATACACACGCAGAAGATGCACAGCTCATTAAAACAATATTGCTTAAAATATCAATACAATCTTGTTTAGATGAGACACAAGGAAGAATAACAGACAGAAAAAAACATGCACATAAATGGTTTCTTGACACTGGGATTGCTTTAATAGGAAATATTTTGCAGCTATGTGCGCTTGATTATAATAACCACCCTGGATCTCTTCTTTGCAGTAAGCATTGGCTATTACACGCTTTGATTTTTTTAAACATCAATGCAAGTTTGGTTTCAAATTATTTAAAGTCTTGTCTTTCCCTGTTTTTCACTTTGCAATTACAAAATCATAAAGAACACAACTTGCCAGACATTAAAATGGGTTAGCATATAAATGAAACTAGGACTACACTATTGATGGGAAGTTAGATAGCATGTTATACAGAGATAGTCATTTGGTTAGTCATGCATGCTAAATGGCAATTTTCTGCATATAATTTAGACAGAAAGGCCAAGATGAATATTTTCAGTTGGTAATGTCCAATATTTCTAGACAAACATAGTTAAAGAGATAACAGGCATTCTATGTACACTGGCAGGGAAGGGAAAACAAATTTCAGTATCCCTTCTTAGACTCTGCCTTGTCACTGCTTCCTTATGAAATATTTTTCTGAACTTTCCTTTTATTTAAGCTTAATTTTTCATAGTCACAGCTTTAATGAATTCCTTGAATTATTTTAGTCTGTGCTGTAACTTGAGAATGGTCTTGTAAACTTCTATAACAGAATAATGGATGTATATAATGTGACACGTTTCACTTTTATTTCTTTAATTTTTGAAAATTGTTTAATTTTGACATTATAATATAATTACAACATTGGGTTTTTCTCTCTTCATACCCTCCTATATAACTCTCCTTTCTCTTTTTCAAACCCACAGTTTCTTTTTCTCATTAATTTATTTTACATTCATGAATGCATGTGTTTATTCATGTGTATGCTTGTGTGACTATAGATACTCATCTTCCTAGATATGTAGAATTTTCTTTATCAAGTAGGCAGTATCTGTGAGTTAAAGGACAAATATTTAGAATAATGCAAACAACAAAAAATACCAAAAAAAATCATGGAGATACTCCCATTCACAATAGCCTCAAAGAAAATAAAATACCTAGGGATATATTTAATTAAGTATTGATGGACATTTACAATGAAACTTTGAACTTCTGATGGACATGAAAAAGATTAAGACAGCCCATGCTCATAGATTGGTGTACCTAATTTATGAAAATAACCATTTTACCAAAAAGTTTTTACAGATTCAGTGTAATCACTATCAGAATGTCCATCATTTTAATCAAAGAAATATTTTTCTTTTGGAACAATTTGAAGATTTATAATTCTATACTGTAAATTATTTTTTATATTTTACTAAAAGTCTCAACTAGACACAATTGCAATGATTGCTTTCTGCCATAATGGTGATGCAGAAGATACAGGGTCACAGTTCTGACTCTCACATTTCCAATTTGAACAGAATATGAGGAACAAATCAATATGAAAAACCTTGTAAAGGAGACATTTAGTCTGGGGCAACCACAAATTCTACTTGATGTGAGTACTGCTCAGTGCAATTTAATGACCACATGTATTTCTTACCGCTCCTTATTGCCAACAAGAATATCTAGGTAGGTCAGAGATATCAGATTTTTTTTCAGTTATAAAATAATTTTTCAAGAAATCAGAAAGTGTAGGGGAAATTGCATTGAGTCATCTCTTCACATATAAAACAAATCAAACTACATGTGGTATTAACTCTACTTAAACCTGGTTTAAATTGTGTATGTGTGTATGTGTATATCCTAGCAAACCTATACACATTCTTACAGTTATATACAAAATTGAATTTGTGACTATAACTAAATTAATGTGTGAATACCTACACCCATCTGCAAACACACTTTCCAGAATTTTACATTAAAAGTTCTTACAGTATGCCTGTACTTATAATAATATTATTTCTGTGTGATTTATTTGCTTTTTTATATAAGAATACTTAGTTCCGGCTTCAAATAATTTGAAAATACAAGCATCATGAAGGGATCCTGTGATTTGGTTTAACAGCAAAGTGTAAAAACAAGTTACCATCAACATAGTAATTAAAATTCATCTCCCACATTTTGTCTGCCTTAGTTAGATAACTCGCCGCATCTCAATTTTTCTTTACCCACAAATCATTACAACCATGGTACTTACCTAAAGAAATAATGGAATTATTAAATCATCCAATGCATAACAACAACTAATTTAGGTAGAGTCTAAAGTCTCTAGAAGAAATTTGTGTCTGGTTTATTAACAATAGACAGATATTCTAGTCTAATCTTGTCTATGTGATACTTGTCACTTATTAGACTAGACTTCTGGAATTGCCTTTTATAAATGTACTTTACAGTAGAGCACTTCAATTTGTTATGGAAGGCCTCACTAAAAACCATCAGTTCAATTTCAGTTTGAAATACGGTGAATACATTAAGAAGGCATATAATTTTCTTATAAGAAATATACATACAACTGACATACAGATATTTTTCTGGAATCAGAGACAATGATTGATTTAGGTTGCTTTTTTTATATTAACATACAAGCTCTTATTTAGTCTGAAGTATTCTGTTCCTTTATATACTGTATAGCTAACTTAACTAAGCAACTGGAGGATTTGTTCGGCATTAATTCTTCTCCTACGAATGCTGATTTGGTTAAATAAGCCAGATATTTTGACTCCTGCTAAGGTATATAATGTTGTTAAAGAAAATTTATTTCTTATTTCTTTGTTTATATAATGCCTAATTTACAAAAATAAACATTGGTAAATTTACTTTCTTATCAAAATATGTAATGGTATGAAGTCTTATGAAAAATTGCTTAGGTTAAAAATAACTACAACAAACTAAAATATGACAGTTTATTAGTCTTGCAGTTATTTCTGCAAGATGCTCATTGTACAAGGATTTCCAAGATGTGGTCTAAGTTGAGAGACACAATAACAAGAATACTGCTACTGAAAGGGATGCATTTTGTCTAGATATAGGGAAAAGAGTAGCACAGTAATATTCTGCAGGTATGCAATGTAACAATTATGGAAATGATAATTTTAAAATGACGATAGATAGAACATTAACTTTGAAACCGTAAAGGATAAAAAGGTATTCTTTTCTTGAACTAAACATTTCTGGAGATTGAAGTATCTGCCCAGTGGTTAAAATTCTTGTAGCATGCGAGGGAGGAGCAGAATTTAAATCTCACCACCTACATAAATACATATCAACTATTGGTCTACCTTTTATACCAGCACTAGGAGGAACAGAGACAAGGAATATGTAGAAGAAAATGTCTACACAATACTCATACCAGGAACCACTGAGATTAACTGAAGGACTTCCTTCATGAATGAGATGGAGAATAATCCAGGAGAAACAGGAAGACTATGGATAAGAATTCTGCATCTTCTCAAGGACATGTACATGTATGTACCCACATGTGTGGTAAACGCAAATAAGAGTGCATACCACACAAAGACATGAACAATAGCAACAACAGCAAGAAAATAGAAAATCCTAAAACCAAATAAGAAAACAAAGGGCATAATGGTAGTGTGCACACCATTAATCCCAACACTTGAAAGGAAGAGATGGGTGTGTCTCTGAGTTTGAGACCAGCCTGCTTTTTAGAGTGAGTTCCAGGATAAAAAAGGAGAGAGAGAGAGAGAGAGAGAGAGAGAGAGAGAGAGAGAGAGAGAGAGAGAACTAGAAAACATGGGTTATAAAAGAACAAAAGCAGTTGTTTGTGATCATTGGAGATGCCATAGGCAAAATAGGTGATTTATTGTGAGATAATTTGCCAATATAAGCCTTTCTTTTGACCTAAATTTGTTTAGTCCATTCTTATATTTAAGAAGTTATATACTTCCAATTGTTCAATGGTATTAACATAATATTGATGGTGATATCAAAATTATTAGCTGTGCTGATATGACATTCATCAACAGTCAACCTGTGTACCTTTTAAAGCATTGATGGTTCCTTAAAGAGTCACAATAGAATAGACTGATATTTTGTTCAAAAAGAAACCAGAGAGCAGTTTTGCACAAAATGCTTCTTGAATATTTCCAGAACCTAAGTAAGACTGTTGCAGCTGTTTCCTAACATGAAATGCCTTTGCTGATTTCTCTTACTTGTCGTTAACTGTATCCTCATAAATTTATTTTATCATCTCTTCTTCTGCAAAGAGTACTATGTGAGTGAGGGGCTTCAAAGTTAGGTTGCCTGGGATCCCTGCTGGCACCTGTCATTGATAGGGATTTGACTCAAAAGCAGAAAATCACTACATGTGCCACCCCATGTAAGATGTTGGATATTCGAAAATGGATAAGGTAGTGAATAGAATCAAAAGAAAAAATGAAGCCAGATTATTACACAAGAAATTCAATTTTAGTGTTAATTTTTGTGAACCTTTTCTTTTCAATTTAGAATGAGTCACTTCTATTGCTTTAATAGCTACCAACTAGAATTTGTAGGAAAAATAAGTTTTGTGTTTTTGCCAAAGTTGATGATCTGAAAAACTGTATTTCTGTTTTACTTAAAGAAGCTTCATTTGGAGCTGAAGTTTATTCATAAAATATGTTCATTAAATGAGAGTTTATTGAGTGATAGTATTCTAGAATGGTATGCTCATAGTAATTTCTGTGTGATAATACAGTAATTCTGTCATACATATGACTGTAAATGATAAACTGCTGCTGATGTCAATGGTGCCAGGAACTACTGTCATTTTGTTCAGACCTATGAGTAAGTATTGTGGGGCTACCCAATCGCTAACTATTTATGAGGCTATAAGCCTTCTCCATACTACACTAAATCAATGTTTATATCACTAAACTATAATGTGTTAAGTGAATCTCTGGGAGGTCCAAAGTGTTGATTTCATCAGTAACTATAATGAAATGTTTATTTCATCACAAACTGCTGAAGATTATAACTATACCAGAAAGAAAGCACTTTAGAGTATGTCTTTCACTATATTTTATATTATTTTCCATAGTTTACTAAAATGGTTCATGAGTATTGTAACTAACAACAGTCCACTAGCAAATAATACTCAATTTGAGGTAAACAAAACAAGATAAGGATAAAGTATAAAAACTATCAGTTCATGTATACTCTATTAGCTGCCTTTTAAATCCATAAAAATCTATGATTGGAATTGATTTGCTTGTGAAAAATGACTGTTACTATTCTAATAAGTGATCAAAAGGATCTTGGGAAAAGCAAACCACAGAAAAGGAAGCTTTACTTGATTTTTCTTTCTATATTCGTGAAATTTAAAGCCACAAGAAATATTTGAACAGTTTTGATTTCAGACTTTCTTTGTTTAAAGAGGTATGAGTGGTTCAGATGACATAATTTATTTCAGGTCAAAAGTATTATCATATTGAAAAATCATTCCTGAAAGGTTTAGGGAACCCTTTTTTTTACAGTGAGCTTCAGCGTGCCATGGTCTTTGTGGAGCACCCTTTTCCATCACTAACAGCCACTTCAGTGTTTTCCATCGGTTTAAAATAATTTTACATTATTTTAGACTAATAAATGTTAATGTTTTACATAAGGCCTCATCATTTATATGGTATCTGTCTCTAGATTATAAAAAACGACTACTAATGTCAGGGTATGTTCATACCTCTTTGGTCTTCTCTAAAATTGACAGTATGTTTCTTTTTTTTTCTCTCTCTCTCTGTGTGTGTGTGTGTGTGTGTGTGTGTGTGTGTGTGTCTCAGGATTTATTCTTTTTTTATTGAATATCATCTTCATTTACATTGCCAATGGTAAAACCTTTCCCCATCTCTCCCCATCCCAAAGATCCCCAACTCCTCCTCCCACCCCCTGCCTCCACATATATGCCCCTCCACCTGACATACTCCCACCTCCCCCCACTCGGTTTCCCTTTGTTGGGCCTCTATTGAGCCTTTACCTAACCAAGGACCTCTCTTCCCACTGATGCCCAACAAGGCCTTCCTCTGCCACATTTTTGGTTGGAACCATGTGTACCCATTTGTTGATGGTTCAGTCCTGTAAACGGTCACCAAACCAAGACACTATTATAGACTACAAGAAGTGCATACCAAAAGGAGCATGCCATGGTTGTGTCTGGAGGAGTCCTGCCAGAGCCTTACAAATACAGAGGTAGATGCTAGCAATCAACTATTGGACTGGGCATGGGGTCCCCAATGGAGGAGCTGGAGGAGCTGGAGGAGCTGGAGGAGCTGGAGGAGCTGGAGGGTGGTCCTGAGGACCTAAAGGGTTTATAGTCCCAAGGGAAGAACAATGATTTCGGCAACCCAGACAGTATGTTTCAGTTCCCCATTTCTTCTTAAATAAGATGAAATGTTACAATTAACATTAAATTCTCCCTCCTCCCCTCTCTCTCAGTGTGTGTGTGTGTGTGTGAGAGTGTGTGTGTGTGTGTGTGTGTGTGTGTGTGTGTGTGTGTACGGGGGTGTACTCTCATGTAATGATATTTGAGCAAATATTTACACATTTACACTTATATTTGTCTGACAAAATTCTAAAAGCAGGTTTTTTTCTCTATGCTTAATTTTGAACCAAGAGAGCTATTCTAAATACAATATTTATAAATTTTATCATGTAAAAATTAGCACACTTTTGTTTCTGAAAATGAGGGGAAAAGCAAGCTAAGTGGTAGCAAACAACACAAAATGGACACTCAGCATTCGATTCCTTCAGGCTGGATAATGCATCTCTTCAGACCCACAGCAAACTACAGCAAGAAAAAAAAATGAGATATTTTTGAATTCAGTAATTTTCTATCACCATGGGACTTTCTAATGGCTCTTGACATTATATCTGAAAGTTCTAAATATCATTGTAGCTGAATCTTTTATGAACTATTCAGTCTGTTGGAAGCAGAGACAAATGAGGCCATCAACCCATAAATGATTTCTATTCCACATGGTGATTTAAAAATGAATTTCAGCTTACATTCGAGGATCAGAATAAAGAAACAGTTTCCATCACAGATTCCACATATCAGCCCAGAAGTTCAATAATGTGCAGCTGCATTTGAGAAATGCTTCAAATCAACCAAGATGAAGATTTTGGCACCAAAGAAAGGTGAAACAACTTTGTAAGAGGGGTGATCCTTTTTCAGAAAAACTTTGTTTAGTAAACCAGAAAGATCTAAAGGATCTACCTTATGATCATTTAGAAAAAATATCTTCAAAATATGTTTTAATTTTCAGTAGCAAACCTAATTTTGAAAACTTTGTTTTAGAAAATGTCAATATCGTTCATTTTGTTCTTTAATATCTGACATTGACATATAGTTTATTTTATAATTTAAATGACAGTAGATTTCAATTTTGGTGGCTGTTGAAGAAACCGTTATATGAGATGATGATATAAGAATCCATATAATTCTACCCTTCTGCAACCTCCATTATGATCATTGATTTTCCTGTAGTCAATACAGGATTGCTTTTATCATTGTCAAGTTACTAATGTTTATGTACTTTCTTACTGCCAAGTCTTCTATAGTTTCTCTGAGTCAATATTAAATGTTTAAAAAAGTGACATTTGTCTCATTGTGGTTACGTACATTGTGATCTTTACCTCAACTAAAACTCTGGAATTTCTTTTTGTTTCCTCTGTGAATAATACATAACTCTCTTGGGCATGAAAATGATTATTTTTCACAAATCATGTTTCTTCCTACATAGTTTTAGAGTTTGAAACATATGCTACCTTTTTCATTACCAGGTCACATTTTAAATTGTTCTTTTCTATTTCACTTATTAATTTATTTGAATTTTCCTTGAGTTTAGAGACTTTTGATAAATAAAACATTTATTTTCTTTTAAACATTCCCATTTTTAGTATTATTAAACATTAATCATTAGTCCTGAGCACATGAAAACAAGTGTAGAAATTAATTTGCTAGCTATAATTGTATTTTATGTAACGTTTTCTTAATTATTTTATTTGCCTTTCAAATGTTGTCCCCCTTCTAAGTCTCCCCTCTGCAAAACCCCCATCCTACCCACCCTCCTCTTTGCCTTTAGAAGTATGCTCCCATGCAATGGTTGTCTCCAGAGGGGCCCTGCCACAGCCTTACAAATACAGAGGCAGATGCTAGCAACCAACTAATGGACTGGGCATGGGGTCCCCAATGGAGGAGCTGGAGGGAGGTCCAGAAGAGCTGAAGGGGCGTACAGCCCCATGGGAAGAACAATGATTTCAGCCACCCAGACGCCCCAAGACTCCCAGGGACTGAACCATCAACCAAGGGGCACACATGGTTCCATCCAAAAACTGTGGCAGAGGAAGGCCTTGTTGGGCATCAGTGGGAGGAATGGTATTTGGTCAGATAAAGGCTCAACAGAGGCCCCAACAAAGGGAAACCAATGGGGGGGAGGGGGAAGTGTGTTGGGTGGAGGGGCATATATGTGGAGGTAGGGGGAAGGAGGAGGGACTGGGGATCTTTGGGAGGGGGGAAATTGGGAAATGTTTTACCATGGCAATGTAAATGAAGATGATATTCAATTTTAAAAAAGAAGCATGCTCCCCATTCACCCACCTATTCCTGCCCCACACCTTTAGCACCCCCCTTCCCTGGAGTAACAAGCCTCTATAGGACCAAGTGCCTCTACTACCATTGATGCCAGATAAGGCAATCCTCTGCTACAAACATAGTGGAAGTTATGGACTAGGCCGATGTGTGCTCTTTGGTTAGTGGTTTGGTCTGTAGGAGCACTGATGGGTCTAGTTAGTTGATACTGTTGTTCTTTCTATGGTGTCGCAATCCCTTTCCCCTCCTCAGTCCTTCCCCTAGCTCTTCCACTGAGGTGCCTGAGCTCAGTCCAATGGCTAGCTGTGAGAGTCTGCATCTGTCTTAGCCAGATGATGGAAGAGCCTCTCTGAGGATAGCCATACTGGGCTACTGTCTGCATCTTGGCATCAGCAATAGTGTTGGGGTTTGGTGTCTGCAGATGGGATGGATCCCAAGGTGGGGTAGTCTCTGGATGACCTTTCCTTCAGTCTCTACTCCATTTTTTGTCCCGTGTTTCCTTTAGAAAGTAATGTAATAAGGCATGTCAAACATTCCTCCAAAGTGCCCCATAATAAGTAGAACCTCCTCTTCATAACTTTACAATGGAAATTCTGAAAATTCATATTCTCTTTAGAGTATTAATTACTTTTAGCACTGCTTCTAGAAAATATACCTGGGAAATGCTACTTACAGAAGGAAATATTTGGCTCACAATTTGAGGTGGTGTCAGGGAAGTCATAGTGGCAGAAGCACTGATAATGTTAATTTATCAGTGAGGGAGAAGAGAGAGATAAAGACAATGCCCCACTCACTTTCTCTTAAAGCAGACTAAGATCCCACAACCTGACAAGCAGAAGAGTCTGCCCTCTTCCATTCATCTAATCTAGAAACTTCATCACAAGCATCCCCTATGAGGCATGCTCATATCGGGTCCCTTTCCATGGTGAATGGTGATTCCCCAAATGTAGAATTGACATTCACATTCACTCTCACAACTTCACAGACATCATTTATGCATTCCTATTTTTCTTTCTTTCATTGTGTTGAAGATAACTTAGGTGCATTCTGTCAGAGCTATAGCTTTTCTTAAAAAATAAAAAATAAAAAAATCACATTTGGGAAGAGTTGCCCTTTGGGATTTTTAGCTCCTTAACTGAATATGTACTTTTAAGTTGAGAATATTACCTCAGAATATTAAACTCTTTAGTCACATAGCAGAATTTTTTAAAATCCCCAAGCCTTTTTTTTTTAGAATTTTATCTACTTTCATTCATACATGATATTCCCATCTTAAGAGTATCTTACCAATCATAGTATAATTATTACAGTATTTTGCTTTCCYGTTTATGAAATTGTTTTACTTTTTGTTTTTTTCTGATGAATTTGTCTTAGTATTCCCTTTCTTTTAAATATACATATACAGTGTCACATTTCTTCTTCCATTGTTGAATGATAGCAGAAAAATTACTGGTAGGCATCCCATAGTTTATTGTAATTAGAAATTGTATCTGAGGTATTACAGAGTCCCAATTGCAACTGTGAGAATATTAAGTTTGATCTAAAAATTATGAGCAGTAAGCTTGAAGGTCAGTATAGATCAGAATCAGTGTTTTGAAATTGTCAACATTATTGTTTTATGTAAATAAGTAGCTTCACCATATAATTTTTTTCTTCAGAATTACCTTTAACCTGTGTTATTATATTATTGCCTCTATTTTTAGGTTTACTCAAATCATAATAATTACAATAAAGCTGGTAGATACAAAGCATACAGTCATCAGTAAGCTCTCACATATTTTAGAAAATCTCAAAGCATGTTAATCTATGGGAAATGTTTTATTTCCTAACTGTCTGTGTACTTTTGGATTTTATTTTTATTTTTTAGATATCAAAGAAAACTAAAAGGCTTTGTATTTATATTTAAGACTCAATTCCAAGGTAAGTACAGTTAAAAAGATATCATAGAAGATTTGACTCTCAATTATATCCTAAGGGAAGATAACATGCAATTATGAAAGAGTAAAAAGGCTAAAAGGTAATTCGGTTTTATTCTTACTTTTATATCACATTTACTTCACTGTCTTTCTATCCTGTGTGTGTGTGTGTGTGTGTGTGTGTGTGTGTGTGTGTGTGTGTGTGTGTATGCATATATAAATGTGTGCATGTGTATTTGAGCATGTGGTATATGTGTAGGTGTATGAGTGTGTGCATGTATGTGTATGTATATGTGTCTATGTATGTGTGAGTGTGTGTGTGTGAGAATATGTGGGTTTGTGTGTATACATGTGTGTGCTTGTGACTATGCATGTATATGTGGGCGCGTCTGTAGAAGTCAGGGACTAATTGTGAGAGTGCATTATTTATTCCATTATGTGCGTCCTGAGGATTAACGCAGGTCATTAGGCTTATTGATAAATATCATTACCCACTGAATAATCTTTTCAAATTGCCACGTAGTGTTTAATTTCATGTTCCAAAATTATAGTCGCCCTAGAGTAGGTCTGAAAGGATTTTGATTGAAGTAGTTCACTGCTTTAAATTTGTAATATATAATGAATACCATTAGACTTCTTTTGGGCCATTTAAAATATCACACATATTTATTGCTAAACAATATTGTTCTTATAACTTGATTTTGCAATTTGTATTTTAGTACTCATCAAGAATTCCATAATTCAGGATGATTATATTAACCTTTATGTGTTAAATGTCTTTCAATGTCTTCTTCATTGATGTCTTTGTCACTAGTCAAGGGTAAAAATGAAAGATTTAGGAAGTAGAGCTACTGGAAGGAACTAAGCTCATTGAGGAGGTGTTACCCTGGTACCATCACTATCTCTTTTTCTCTATTTTGTTTTCAGGTCATCGTAAGATGAGAAACTTGCTTAGACTATGCCCTTAAACATGACACTAAGCCTTACCTCAAGTCCAAAATGTTGGGGAAATTGGTCATGGATAAATATCCCTAAAAATGAGATAGAAATAGATGTTTCATCTCATTTTACTTATCGTGTGCACTTTATCATAGTAACAGATACATAATTTATTTCTGTCAGTACCTGGAAAGTTAAGACTTCTTTAAAAATGGTAAGCAGGTTTTGGACTAGTCTGTTGTTGTTGTTGTTACTGTTGTTTTGTTTTGTTTTCTTATTGAGGTAAGCATTACTTTTATAAATTTCAAAACAATATATGTGTGTTCATAATTATGCCTCTCCTAAGTAGCTCAAAAAGATATTCCCCAATTTTTCCTAAGAATGAAAATAAGCCATGTATCATAAAGCTACATTGAAATGTTTCTGTATGATAGAAATAAAGAAGTATTACATAGCTTGTTACTATTTCTGCATCTTTTCAGTAATTTAATTAAATAATTTATTTGATAATTTAAGGATGTATTATGTATATGGACTTTGCATCTCATGTGTATATGTCAGAAAATAATTTTTGAGATAGTTTTTTCATTCTAATATATGGATTCTGGGTCTAGAAATCAGTTCTTTATTCTTGGCAGAAAATGATTTTCACCTACCGATCTATGTTGCTGGCCTTATTATTTATACATTTTAAGCTACAAATTTGTACATCAGAGTCTTTTTGATTCACATAAGACAGTGGGAATGTATATAGTTTTGTTTATTTATTTACTTGGTARATGTAGTTTGGCTTGGTAATAAGATGTAAACATAAATCCTATTTCAGCACTATTATTTTAAGTATGGTGAACAAAGTCATTTCCATGAACAATATAAAGATTATTTAGCATAGTATTGGTTTAATTTCCTTGACATTGAAACAAATGGAATATAATCTTATTTTTMTTTTTATTTTTCTTTGTTTGCCACATCTGCCCCAACTCCACCAGACCTCCCCACTCCCTAGGGCTCCAAGTCTTTCGAAGGTTAGGTGTACTTTCTCTGACTGAATCTAGACCCAGCAGTCCTCTACTGTTTATGTTTTGTGGACCTCATATTAACTGGTGTATGCTGCCTGGTTGGTGGTGGCTCAGTGTTTGAGAGATCTTGGGGGTCCAGGTTAGTTGAGACTGCTGGTTTTCCTATAAAGTCATGCTCCTCCTCAGCTTCTTCTAGCTTTTCCCAAATTCAACCACAAGGATTACCAGCTTCTGTCCATTGGTTGGGTGTAAATATTTGCATATGACTCCTTCAGCTGCTTGTTGGGCCTTTCTGAGGGCAGTCATGATAGACCCCTGTTTGAAAACACACCATAGCTTAAGTAACAGTGTCAAGCCTTGGGTCTTGAACTGGATCCCACTTTGGGCCTGTTACTGGAGCTCCTTTCCTCATGCTCTTCTCCATTTTTTGTTTCTGTAGTTCTTTCTTACAGGAACAATTCTGGGTCAGAATTTTTGACTGTGGAATAGCAACAGCATCCTTCTACCTGATACCGTCTTTCTACTGGGGGTATACACTAAAAGTCCTCTCTGTGCACTGTAGAGCATTTCATCTAAGGTACCTCCCTTTGAGACCAAAGAGTCTCTCACCTCCCTGGTCTCTGGTCCATTCTAAGTGGTCCCCCCTACCTACTTCTCCAGTTGCCTGTTTCCATTCTTTGTGCTGGCTCTCAGGGTTTCAGTCCTGTCCCCACCCCCAATTCCTGATCATGTTCCTCTCTTTCCTTCCTTGTATCCTTCCCACCCAAATTCCTCCCTCCCCATTTCTAATCTTAGATTGATACTCACTTTATATTTTAATGTGTATTTGCTGGTCACAGCACTGGCTGACTGTACATTCAGTATAATAATAAAATATTTGCTAGATTCAAGTTACTTGCCATTCTTTTTTTGAAGATTGTGCACACATACACACACACACATACTCACACTCAGATACTCACACACATATTCATGCACACACAGAGACAGAGAGACAAAGAGACGTGATGTTTTGTTATGATCTATTATTGAAGATAATTCATAAATCCTTTAAATGAGGTTTTGTAAAAGTCTTTTAATCTGAATTGTATGTTCATGTGGCTTTATTCTTCTATTTTAGGCCCCTGTAATTAGTTTCACCTGCAATCTAATATTATATCACAGAATACATATTGAGAATTATAGTATTTTGCCTCCATTGCATAAAATAATGACAAATTTAAATTGATGTCAAAGTAATTGGATGTCATTAATCTAAAATATAATACATTTAYTCTAATCACAAATATTTTCCTGTCTAAATTAAGTAGAACAATAATATAATTATAAATAATACTCATTAAGACATTGCAAAACATTTTTTTGAAAACAGTGAAACACAACCTCTAGTTATTGCAATTTTGATGTTTTTTCATAAGCTTACGCATTTTGATAAGTATAAATTATTTATATTATTATATATGATAACAAGTACATATGGATGGATTATTACTGCCAAAATAAATATTTGTAATATGATATATTTCTTAAAATTTTACTTTTATGATATTAAAATTTTCACTATGTTTTGATATTTTTTGCAAAGCCAGGAGCTGAGGCAATAAAATTAGGACAAAAAGTCAGTTCTAAGGTCATTAAGAATGTACTCAAGATCCAAGAGAAGTTTAGATACTCAAGAGTAACCCAAAGCTGGAGACTTGGGCTTTTAAGACTCATTAAGTATTTAGCAGGTATTAAACAAAAGCTTTTGGCAATACTATTTGCTGCAAAGAACCCTGCTTCAGTGCCTCCATACGAAAATATCTTTGGAGACTTCATTGATTAATTTAAGGTGACTTTGTTTTGTTTAGGAAAATTAGTAACATAATTTTGCTAAGTTATTTTTTATTTTACTTGAAGATAAAGTTACAGTGTATATATATATATATATGCATGCACTGGCAAATATACAAATACAGACAGAAGACAGGATATAGTTTTAAAAACTTTACCTTGTATTGCTTTTCATATTTTCATTACTAAAAATTTTGATGGGAAAATAAATTTCAAGTACAGTTCTGAAATCTTGTGTCTAGGAAAATGTCACTTATGAGTTTAACATCAAATAAATACAACTATTGACATAATCATAAACTGTTTATGAATCATTGAGTATCTGCCACCATGCTAAAATGTCACCAGAAAAATGAATATTGTTTCTGCTGTGGAGCCCTGTTTACCTGGAAGTCTATACTATAAGAGAAAATGTCAACAGAGAGAACATTTGCAGTACACCAAGACTTTTATTCAGTTAAGAACAATAATCTTCAGGTTAACCAGTCATCTTCTATTAGTGATAATCTAAATAATATGGTAAATAAAAATCTATGCATTAACAAACACCTGGGACTATATAAATGAAATATTCTGCTTAAATAGTAACCAATACTTTATATCAAACAACAATCACATTTATATAAAATCATCTGTGTAGTGCTCTTTAGCAATTTGAAGTTCTACCTGCTGTATTAAGAGATACATTTAGCAAATATACTACAGGAACCAACAATTTTAATACATAATTAGCACATTACAAGGGTTGATTTAATGTGAACTTGCAACAAGTAGTCTATATTTTAGTAGGGGGCCTCAGATGAGAATCTGTATTGATTGTGCTAATTAACCTGTGAATACCTACCCAAAACCTGGTCATCACATTTAAGTAGCAGTCCATATAAAAAAATAGGTGTGGCAGAATGAAGAAGTTTACTGGATCAGTATTTCCTTTTGCTTCCAAGTTAACGTACCCTATTACAGCTGCTGATTCCTTTGCTCATACCAGAACCAGAGTTTCTAGGCTTCCATTCTTAATTGAATAACCACAGCTCTCCAGCAATTCTACAGTTTTTAGGTGCCAAAGAGCAAGTGGTGAGACACACAGCCTGGTACCAAACACCAGATAGGTTCTGGCTCTCCAGTGTAAGACA
The DNA here is from genome assembly GCA_002335545.1 of Apodemus speciosus. NCBI lineage: Eukaryota > Metazoa > Chordata > Mammalia > Rodentia > Muridae > Apodemus > Apodemus speciosus. Next base: position 123,868 of record BDUI01000254.1, read on the forward strand.
GTTACTGTGGCATTATTCTCCCAGGACCCAATGGAGATGACATTAGCCAAAATACCCAACAGAGGGGAGAAAGAGCCTGAAGAGGCCAATTCTAGTAGATAGGCATGGCCTCCAGTTGAGGGATGAGGTCACCTACCCACCTTAAAAGTTTTAACCCAGAATTATTCCTATCTAAAGGAAATGCAGGGACAAAAAAAATGGAGCAGAGATTGAAGGAAAGGCTATCCAGGAACCACCTCACCTTTGAACCAATCCCTTCTGCAGACACTAAACCCAAACACTATTGCTGATGCCAAGAATTGCTCACAGACAGGAGCCTAGTATGGCTATCTTCAGAGAGGCTCTGCTGACACCTGACTAAGGCAGATGCAGATATTTACAGCCAACTGTAGGAATGAGCCCATGTATCACAGTGGAAGAGCTAGGGTAAAGATTGAAGGAGCTGAAGGGTATTGCAACCCCATAAGAAGAACAACAGTATCAACCAACTGGATGGCCTGGAGCTCCCAAGGACTGAACCATCAACCAAAAAGTATACATGGGTAGATCCATTGTTCCTACTACATATGTAGCAGAGGACTGCCTTATCTGGCATCAATGGAAGGGGAGGCCCTTGGTCCTGTGGAGAGTTGTGAGCCTAGTGTAGGGGGAGGCAAGAGGGGTGAGGCGGGAGTAGGCAAGGGGGGCACCCTCTTAGAGACAAAGGGAAAGGAGAATGTGATGGGGGTTTGTGGTGGGGAGACCAGGAAGGGGGAGAAAATTGGAAATGTAAACAAATAAAATAATCAATTAAACAAAGAGGGAAAGAAAGAAAGAAAGGAAGGAAGGAAGAAAGAAAGAAAGAAAGAAAGAAAGAAAGAAAGAAAGAAAGAAAGAAAGAAAGAAAGAAGGAAAGAAAGAAAGAAAGAAAGGAAATAACTTGCCTCAAGGACTGAGGAATGATGGACTCTCAGGCTCTCAGGTGTGAGATAGCTGTTGTCTTTATTTCAGTATAAGCTGATTCGTTTCTATTGTTTTCTTCCACAGTATCTGAATGCACACAGTCAAATTATATTACTATATATTATCATAGTACCTGTGGTGCTTTGAATGATTATGTCCCCCACCATAGCCTCAGGTATGGCTCCAATATAAGCTGAGGCCTTGTTGGAGAAAGTGTGTCACTGGGCTTTGTGGTTTCAAATGTTCAGTCTGTCTCTCTTCCTGCTGTTTGTCAATCCTGTTGTAGAACTCTCAGTTATCTCTCTAGCACCACGCCAGCCTGTGGCACCAAGTTTCCTGCAATGAGGATAATGGACTAAACCTCTGAAATGTAACCTAACCCCAATTAAATGCTTTCCTTTCTAAATGTTGCTGTGGTCTGGGTGTCTCTTCCGAGTAATAAAGCACAGACTAAAACAGTACGTATGTAACATAATAGGTAGTTTTATAATATATAGTATTCATCATAGATATTAATTTTGTTTTACCCAAAGAAAATGATTAATCAAAGGTGTTTTGAACAATAGCACCTGTCTACAAAGCTGGGGCTATTTCGGTTGGATATTCTGAAGAGACCCCTGACTGCAATCCCCAGCACTATAAATAATAAAATAAATCATAATTTGTGGGTTTTTTTATTATTTTAGTTAAAAAACATGCTGATTTAGAATAATTTTCTATCAAATTATATTTTTATTTAATTTGGTTTATTTGGATATGCAATTAAATACTTAGCGTGGGCCCCTCTTTCTCCCTGGAGAAGGCTGTTGGCCATGGGCCTCGGGAGTGAAAAGGAGCAGAGGCAGAGAGCAGGGTTTCCACAGCTATGAGTATGGGCGGAATAATCTAAAGAGACCGCTGCAGCCAGACAAGTCTACTTTACTGTTGCAGATATAGTACATAAGGGATTCTTTAGGGGTACAGCTGGAGAGGGCTAATTGCTCATGGCAGGAAGAGAGCAAGAAGTGCTGATTGGTTATAGTACAGCACCTATATACCATGCGGGCTCAAATCCAGACTAGGATGTGTATGCCATCTTTAAGAGAGCTCTGTCCAAGGACACTTATTAGAGAAGGCCAGAAAAGGCCAACCATCTGTGTTAAGGGACACTTTCCAGACATAGACAGACAGGGACAGGGTAGCTCTGCTGAGAAAAGAACTCCCTCATTTTGCACCAGTCTCTTAAAGCTCTCCAAACATGGGGAACTGCTACCTTAATAGCAAAATTCCCTGACAATTTTGTACCTGTATAAATGATATAATGTGCTACTTTGCTCTGGTTTCTTCTTGTTCCTGCCTAGGAGTGTTAATGTTAATAACCCATGTCGGTACTTCTCCCACACACCTCTATCTAGTCACAAGTCACAGACTTATTTTTCTCCTTTTACTTGGATGTTATACAAATTAAAACACTGCTTTGGATTATTTAGATGTACTGAAGGAGAATCCCACTGTCCCTTCTCAAACCACCATGTAGCTGGGAGATAAAAGATTGGTCATACCTCTAATTATAGAACAATTCTGATAACCTTTTCAAAAGAGGATGGGATAATGACATCAGGGGAAGAAAATGGCTAATGATATTTAGGGTGTTAAAAAGACCCCTTATCTCTTGGTTAGAAAAATATAAATTTCTTTGGGTCTTTTTTTTCATAAATAACTCTTTTTTTTTAATTTGGATATATTTATTTACATTTCATTTCCCTTTTCCTGGTTTCCCCGCCCCTCCCCAATGTCCCATATATCTTTTTCCCTCCCCCACCCCCTGTTCCCCTATTCATCCCTTCTCACTTTCCTGTTTTGGTATTCTCCTACACTGCTGCATTGGGCCTTTCCAGAACCTGTGTCCACTCTTTCCTTCTTGTTGGACAGCATTTGGTAGGTGGATTGTGTCTTTGGTGTTCCA
>BDUI01000254.1:132022-147653 GCA_002335545.1 Apodemus speciosus
ATAATATACATATATATTAAGGCCTCTCTGTAGAGGGTTTAGATTGGAAGAGCTATAGTATCAGGGGGTCTCCTTAAATGTTGTTCTTCTACTTATGTCAGGGAATTTGTAACCATAGTATCACTTAAACAAGTCTTAAAATTGACAAATCCAAATCAACAAACTGCTGAAGATTGAGGAAACCACACCAGGCACTGCCCCTAGGTAAAGAACTACAGGCAATTGATCACCGCTGAGATAACTTCTAGTTCCACTGATTTAAAATCTCAGCCCATAATTCAACATCTTGAGAAAAAAATCAGCATGTAAAGATGGGTGGTTGATACATATTACTGAAGGGAAACTAGAATATTCCTTAACCATGGAGTAAGAAAGACTCTGACTAGAGTGTGAGATATCATTTAATTGTCTTCATCTCCTGTGATTACAGTCAATAGGAAATTCCAACAAAGTAGGAAAGAGCAGGATGACAGCACAGACCCTTCATGGAAAAAATGCATTGGTCACTCCTCTGTAAAAAAGAGCCAAAACTGGCTGAGAAGCTTGCTGAGGGTGGAGGAAATACAGAATAGGTAGTAAAGGCAGGTGAAAATGCCAGCCAAGGCCATGTGTCCTATTACAGAGAGAAAGACTGTATTTGGCATGGGTGTTCAGTCTTCCTTTGTTAAGATTATATTTGAATAGATATTTGCCTATCTTTTCTCAGTTTCCTTACCAAGTAACTTAATGCTAATTAAGAGTTAGGGAAAGGAGTGAAGGAGCTGAAGGAATTTGCTTGGCTCCAGATGCATCTGTAGAAGAAGATGGCCTTATCTGGCATCAATAGCAGAAGCTCTTGGTCCTGTGAAGTCTTAATGGCTGAGTGCAGGGGAATGCCAGGACAGGGAGGTGGGAGTGGGTGGGATTGGGCACTCTCATAGAAACAGAGGGAGGGAGGCTGGGGTTGGGGGTTTGGGAAGGGGAAACCAAGAAAGAGGATAAAATTTGAAACATAAATAAATAAAATATACAATAAAAATAAACGAAATCATAAAAAAGAGAATGGCAGTTGCTATTATATTTATTTTTAAGATAAGAAAATAATGTCTCTCAAGGAACATTGCCATTGATACCTCTTCTAAATCTACAATACATTTACAGTTGTAGGAGGGGTAGGTATATCATGTTAAGCATAACTAGAATTGGGTTAAATATATAGCATGTCTATAATTGTACATAGAATAGGTATACCATGCTACATATAACTGTAACCTTGTTATTGTTTTCGCTTGGAAATTAAGTATGACATAAAAATAAATAATGGTGTGTCGAGTTGATAAGAGATGGACTTGTGATTGCTATTCTTAGATTCTAATTTTACTGCATCTGAAATTAACTAAATCCCAAAGGGCTGAGTGCACCTGTGGAAAACTTTTTTTCTTAATTAAATCACTTGAATTGGGAAGACTCACTTCAATACTTGGTCCTAGATATAGGAATATATCTTTAATTTAGATCTTTTGAGGTACGGAGATCCAATTTCAATCTAGTCCATGTCTTCTGTAGGCAGCCTATATAAAGGACATGGAAGAAAGAATCTTGCTCTATTTCTGTCTACTTGTTCTCTGTTTCACCAGCAAGTCCATTCCTTCACTGGCATTAGAGCCTAATTTGTTGGGATTTTGACATGTACATACACAAGACCAACTGAGACAATCAGCCTAATGAATGGGACAAATACTGGATTCTTAGATACTATGGCTAAACAGCCATAGTATTATTAAGTGCAGGACCACAGTTTGTAAACTATAATTATAAATCTTGTTTATTTAGATTCATTCTATAGGTTATGATCCTCAAGAAAACCCTAACTAAGATAGACATAATTCTTATTCAATTCACCACAATCCAATTGCTGGACCCCATAGGTTGTAGACATATCATAATGCGAAATGCATTCAGTCCAGTTTCCAAAGTCCCATAGTCTTTCACAGTTACAATATTGTTTAAAATTCTAATATCTTTTTTGAGACTCAAGACAACCTCTTAGATGTAAATGAATGGAATGATTATTTAAAAAAATGTAAACCTCTGTAAAATTATCCAAAAGAGAATAAAAAAATACTGGACCAAAGCATACTAAAAGCAAGCAGAGCAAACGAGCAAACTCCAGATTCTTCATCTATATGTCTGATATCACAACTCTGTACAAATCTCCAATTCCATTTAGCTTTGTTGATGGCAACTCCTCTCTATCAAATTGGTTCCCCGCCATGTTAACAGTGCTCCTTAGGAGATATCCTCAGGCTCAAACATCTTCTACATCTTGAATCTAAAACTCTATCCAGTCGAGTGGTGGTGGTGCATGCCTTTAATCCCAGCTCTTGGGAGGCAGATTTCTGAGTTCAAGGACAGCCTGGTCTACAGAGTGTGCTCCACGACAGCCAAGGCTACACAGAGAAACCCTGTCTTGAAAACCAAAACCTAACCAAACCAAACCAAAACAAAACAAAAAAAACCTAAACCCAAGATTTACATTCATGACTCCATGCCCTGCCTTCTAAACCTCATGCAGGGCACTTCTGACACAAGCCTGGCTTCAGAAGTTTTACTTCATTTGGAGGAAAATTTCACAACCTCTTTCTTCTATTTTTCATTCCAAAACTAAAATAAAATGGGCAAAGATAACAAGTCCTGGTTTTTGCTGGGTCTAGAACCTGGAATACTCCCAGAGTTAGACTATTATCTTTATGGCTTGGGACATGGAAGAATGTAGGCAGACCTGGATCAGGAATTGAAAGATTTACAACGTGATGTATAAGCAGAAAGAGCACCTGTGCATTGTGTGGACTTTGGAAACTTCATTTACAAACTTCTTCCAACAAGTCACAATTACTCCAATACAGTCCACGTATTAATCCCTTTAATCTTTTTAAACAGTTCTACCCATTGGTGACTTATTTTTCTCAAATCAATATTAAGACAATATACTCTATTATGTAATTTAATTATCATCTTATAAAATAATACATGCATAATTATAAATTAAATTAAATTAAGGAATGTAAATGGTTATAGATTATAAATATTCATATTTAAATACYGCTAATTTCTAAAAGAAATTTCAATGAAATATATTGGTTAAATAGAATGCAGAGAATTTTAATTAATTATATCTCAGATTGTCTTTAGTTGGTAATATTTATTCTTTTTATAATACTCTCTAGTTGTTGCTATTTTCTTTTAACAAAAATATAATTCTATGCAAACACATAGATGGTAGGGTTAAAAATATCTGTGAAAAGGTAAAGTTAGCAATGTATATTGTCTTTCTCACCTAATATTTATGTGATATGTTTAATTTTATTGGATTGCTCTGAAGAACATTGTGAGTTGCCAGTTATAATAGAGGTTAACTATATCTGACCCTTCACATCTAAGATTTATTTTCTCATTTCAAAATCACTTCCTTTGAGGATTTCCTTTTTAAAAGAATAAAGAAATTTATTATCACAGAACAAACAATTCTGATGGTGTAAATCTACTGTAGGACACATAATTTTGTTGATTCCGTTGGATTTTTTATGAGCGATGACTTGGTTTTTAAAGCTAACTCCGATGCAGTTAAAATTTCAGTATATTTAAGTTTTCTTGAAGGTTTTGAAGTATATATGCAATTATGTTAATGGAATCACAAATCCCTCTTGCCAAGAGGAGCCATGAGAAATATCTCAAGCAAGAGTAAGTTGATTTCTCAAAAATAGAGATTTTTCTCATATTTCTCAAGGTGTTTAAGAAGTTGGCAAATCTCATGAATTCCATTTAAAACAAATGATACAGTAAATCATACTCTCAATGAATCTTTCTCTATTCTTTTACAAAATAGAATATATTCCTAGTATGCTCCAGTGGATAATACAAAAAAATAATAGAGTAGCATATTATGAGTTGTTAGATACATTCCCTGGTGAGCTCTAATAATATTCAACCAAATGGGCAGAGGTTTTTTACTGTTGGAACAAATTTTGGTGACTTTCTTCTTAACCACAGAGTAGAACAAAGACAAGCTGAAAACTGTATTCCTAAATAAAAACAGTATAAAAAATTATCCATTGATTAAATCACTGGAGAAATGAACAAAAATGAAGTTTAGGATTTGATTCTTATTTGACTTGTGTCCTCATAGACATTGAAACATGAAATGAAAAATGGTAGTGGGATGTGTTGAAAGAAGACATAATTTATGTATAGGCTCTTTTTATCTAGCCAGCACATTTCCAGCCTACAATAATTAACTATCAATATTCTATTTGTATGTTTTATCAAGCCACCACATAGTTCATGTCTGTAAATTTACTAGCATAATCATAAATGCAGTGAAAACAGGATTTAGGTAATGGACCCATAGTGAGAAAATAAATTTTTAAGTCTCTAAAAGTTGTTATGCCCTATTGAACATAAGAATCAGAAATGACATTGATTATGTATATGTACTTGGGAAATATGATGCAGGCATCATTATGCATTGGCTATGACACAATAAAAAATTAATCACAGACTAAGACTAAACTTGAGTGGAGACTGGTATGTGTGGACACAATATTTATAAAACTTAGTCAATTCACCCAAGGTCCCATAGCAAGTAATTACTAGAAGCACATTTAGATTTGTCTCCAACACTCTAACAATAAAACCTGTGATCTTACCCTACGGGTTATGATTCCATGCCCGAAAGGCATGTTTAGTTATATAGGAGTTACATAGGTTACTTCCTTTATACTCTAACTCCACTGAAAGAAATAACGGTAACAAAAATTAAGTAGGCTCAATAAGTGTATGTAAATTGGAATCCTTTTAATGATTTAATAATAAATTTTAATTGGTTTTATGAAATAAAAATTGCTTTTTTCTTCTTTTTATACATATTCTCCTGGGAAGAGCACACCAACTGACAATCCAACACCAAATGGCCACCCCTTAAAACACACTTACAACTTACAAGTAACATTTTACAGACTGAAAAGATTTTATGTAGGAATATATATGCATATAAATAAGCATACATACCTATAATAACAATTCATGAAAACAGAAGCAATACATTTGAAAGAGCAAGGAAAGAGATATGTGGGATTTTGCAGGGAGAAACGTGATGGAAAATTTTTGTAATTATATTATAGTTTCAGAAATAAAAAGTAAAGGTATGTAAACTATTAAAATTTACTTAAAGATAATTACTGTATCTATTTGAGTAGACTATGAATTTAAGAAATGATGAATGGTAAACAAAATTTGTAATATATAGCTACTTTAAGTTAATGCAAGTGTAAAACAGTCAAGACTTTACTGAGATTATTAATAGTGATTATAAAAGTGCAAAGGAGCAAATATTAAAATCAGTTGCTTTCTTAGGTAGCACTCTATTGCTGTGATAAGGTACAATGAGCAAGACAACTAATAAAAGAAAATAACTGAACTTATGGTTCCAAAAGATTAGAGTCTGTGATGGAGGACCCAAGGCAGTTGCAGCTACTGTGGCTAATAATTTATATCTTGATCCACAAAAAACATGGCACAGAGCACAGTAGGAACTGGGCAAGTCTGGAAATTTCAGAGCCAATCACCAGTGACAAACCTCCTAGGACAAGAAGGCTTATCTTCAATTGTTTCTCAAACAGCTCATGGATTCACAAACAAAATATTCAAACATATGATTAAATGAGTGTCATTCTTCTTTAAATCCCCACTCTCTGCACCACACCCAGGCATATGCACATATCATAATACAAAATGCATTTCGTCCAATTTCAAGAGTCCCCATATTCTTTCCCATTCTCAAAAACATTTAAAGTCCATAGTCCAAGTTTATTCTGAGACTTGAAGTGATCTCTTTTTTCTTATTTATTTATTTATTTATTTATTTATTTATTTATTTATTTATCTATCTATCTATTTATTTATTCATTCGTTTAATTATTTATCTATTTATTTATTCACTCTACATTGCTGCCTCCCCTCCACTCCCCCCAGGGCTCCGCACTCACATAGTCCCTCCTCCCATCCCCCATCTCCTTCTCCTCTGAGAGGCAGACAGCCTCCTCACCCTCCACATCCTGTGTATTCCCCTATCTTGGCACATCAAGTCTATGCAGGGCTAGGCACATCCTCTTTCAATGAGACCAGACAAAGCAGGACAGTTAAGGAAACTGGATCCAGAGGCAGGCAGCAGCTTTAGGGATAGCTTTCACTCTAGTTTGTTGGGAGACCCCACCTGAAAACCAAGCTACGCATCTGCTACAATATGCTGCACACCTTCGCTGGTGGTTCAGGGAAGCAAAAACTATTATCAGTAATAAAAATCTTCTGTGGTAAACAACATCTGTGACCTCAAGCTGTACTACAGAGGCAAGGATATAACCTGCATGGTATTGGTACAAAGACAGACAGGTAGCTCAGTGGAAGAGAATTGAAGACCAAAATGTAAACACACACACTTATGGTCACTTGATATTTGACAAAGAAGTCAAAACTATCTGGTGGAAAAAGCATTTTCAATAAATGGTGCTTGTTCAACTGGCTGCCTGCAAGTAGAAGAATACAACTTGGTCCATTTTATCTCCTTGTACAAAGCTCAAGTCCAAGTGGATCAAGGACCTCCACATAAAACCAGATATGGTGACTAATAGAAGAAAAAGTGGGAAAGAGTCTTGAACACATCAGCTCATGAGAAAATTTTCTTAACTAAACACAAATGGCTTATGCTCTAAGATCAATAATTGACAAATGGGACCTCATAAAATTGAAAAGATTCTGTAAGGCAAAGGACACTCTCAATAGGGCAAAGCAGCAACTTACAGATTGAGAAAAGAACTTTACCAATCTTATATACAAGAGAGAGCTAATATACAAAATATACAAAAAACTCAAGAAGCTAGACTCCAGAGAACCAAAGAACCCTATTAAAATGGGGTACAGAGCTAAACAAAGAATTCTCAACTGAGGAATCTCAAATGGCTGAGAAACACCTAAAGAAATGTTCAGCATCTTTAGTCATGGAGAAATGGAAATCAAAATGACCCTGAGATTCCATCTGACACCAATCAGAATGGCTAAGACCAAATACTCAGGTAACAGCAGATCCTTGGGATGGTGTGGAGAAAGAGGAACACTCTTCCATAGCTGTTGGGATTATCAGTTGATAAAATCACTTCGGGAAACAATATGGCAGTTCTTCAGAAAACTGGAAATAGTTCTTCCTGAAGGCTGAGCTACACCACTACTGGTGTTATACCCAAAAGATGCTCCAACATATAACATGGACACATGTTCTACTATGTTCATAGCAGCCTTACTTACAATAGCCAGAAGAAGGAAACAACCTACATGTCCCTCCACAGAAGAATGGATATAGGAAATGTGATTTATTATGCAATGCAATTCTTCTCAGCTATTAAAAACAGTGACTTCATGAAATTCATAGGCAAATGGATGAAACTAGAAAATATCATCATGAGTGAGGTAACCCAGACACAAAAGGACATATATGGTGTGCACTCAGTAATAAGAGTATTAGCCTCAAAACACAGAATACCTAAGATGCAACTCACAGACCATATTAAATCTAATGAGAGGGAAGACCAAAGTATGGATGCTTCAATCCTACTTAGAAGGGGGAACAAAAGAATCACAGGGAGTAGAGGGAAAGAGGGACCTGTGAGGGAGAGAGAAGGGTGAGAGGTCAAAAAGAGAGACAGGATCAGGTATGGGAAGAGACAGGACAGAAGTCCAGAGGATCAGGAACATGAATGGAAATATGGAGGGTAAGGAACTGGGTGTTCCCAGTGCTGAGTCAAGTTTAGGGATGGAGCCAGAAAGAGTGAGAGAAAGAAAGCACCTTTGACTCAGTAGATCGAGTTACATTAATACTTATTCATAAGCAATGAACAAATATAAAGCAAAAAGGGATCACATTTGTTCACACATACACACACTCTTACCTCTGGTGTGGTAAGTGCTGTAGCCAAGTTTAATGGAAGCTTGCCAGCCCTCAGCTTTTCCTCACTGTGCTTTGGATCCCTGCTGGAGCCTTGGTCCAGACTTGGGGTGCCTGGAGTCAGTGGGCTAGCTCGAGGAATGAGTCAGTCTCAACATGAAGAGTCTCCATTGAAGCTCTCAGGAATGAGCCCAAACCTTAGCTGTCAGACCAGAGTTTTTAAGTTTCTTTCAGCTCAGGCCTGCAATGCCACCTTATCTAAAATGAGACTTGTCAATGGCCACACACACTCTCCAGACTTGGTCTTCATGGTATCTTTTTAGTCCATTAAAACTGAGTTCACCTAATGAGGGTGTTTTCCTTGTCACATTTCACACACACATACTCTGAGCTGGGTAACATTTGAAATTTCTTTTATATTGCTTACATTTATTCCTTACAGGTAGCCACTAGAAAAATCCCAGAAGACAAAAAAGGTTCCCAAGACCCAATGGGGAGGACATTAGCTGAAATAGCCAGAAAGGGAGATAAAACAGAAGACCACTTCCAGTAGATAGGCATGACCCCTTGTTGAAGGATGGGGCCACCCATATTTAAAATTTTAACCTAGAATTCTTCCTGTCTAAAGGAAAAACAGGGACAAAAAATGGAGCAGAAACTGAAGGAAAGACCATCTAGAGAGACCCACACCTTGGGACACATTCTTTCTGAAGACACCAAAGCCCGACACAATTGCTGATGCCAAGAAGTACTTGCTGACAGAAGCCTGATATAGCTGTCCTCTAAGAGTCTCTGCCAGCACCTAATACAAATACCGACAGTTATAGCCAACCATCATCCTAAGCCCAGGACACCAAGTATTAAGTGAAGGACTGAAGTAGCTGAAAGAGGTTACAACCCCAGAGGAAGAACAAAGATTTCAACTAACCTGACTGACCCCCCTAGAGCTCTCAGAAACTAAACTAACAACCAAAGTGTACACATGGAGGGCCCATGGTTCCACCTACATATGTAGCAGAGGATTGCCTTATCCGACATCAATGGGAGGTGTGGCCTTTGGTCCTGTGGGAGATGTGATACCCCAGTTTCAGGGGAGGATAGAGAGGTGAGGCAGGAATAGGGGAATGGTATAGAACCACCTTCATAGAGGCAAAAGGGAGGAAGTTTTGAGTGGGACATTCACTGAGAGGAGACCAGAAAGGAGTAAAACATTTGAAATGTAAACAAATTAAATAAGCCATAAGAGAAAAAAAGAAATAGAAATATTACAGGGAAAAAGGTAATACTGAAGTTTAAATGAAAACCCCATTAAACACACACACACACACACACACACACACACACACACACACACACACAAATCTTCATTTTTCATAAATTTTTCTCTTTTATTTAACTTAATTCAAACATTCTCTAACAGTGTTTTCCATGGATCATACTTTTTAAATATAAAGACTAAGGATAATAACAAAGTATGTCTTCTTTTAAGTGTGCTTTATATATTAACCCTCTGTTCATTTGATTCTACTTTTCCTTTGTATCCCTTCCACATATTTTTGATGAAGTGTTTTGTATATTTCCAAGCTGTCACGAGATATATTTTAAAGATATGTGCTAATAAAACACTAGAAATAGAATATTTTGTATATCTTATGTCAAAGGTGGAGATGTTGGATTAGATCAGTCAACAGAGACTAGTATCTAAATCATTTACTTATAATTGAATCCATATTTTTGACCAATGAAGTTATTGGATAGTTCTATTAAGATGATGGCAGGTTCTACTCTTGTCTATAAGTCAGCATTGCATGTATTATTTATTATAAGACTAAACTGTTTGCTATATTAAGAAAATAGGTCAAATATATGATTTATACAGAGTATTTTTTAGCTATTCCAAATGTCAACTAGCTCTTCAAAAATTCTCTTTGTGCTCACCTTGAGTACTATTTTCTGTGAAAACTAAGCCAGAAAATTTCTAAAAATGGCTGAAGTAAAGACATTTAGGAATAAGTGATCCAAACGAGATACTTTTCCTACATGTTTTAAAGCTCAGCAGTGACAGGTATAGAGTTTTTAATATATTCCAGAAGACACCTTGGAGTAGCCACTTACAATTTTCATTTTTATAATTCAGAAAATGTTTTGTATGGTCCCTTGATGAAAACCAAGTACTCTCTCTTTCTTATGTCTAGGAGAAAAATAAATTTAAGCACTAATTAACTTGACATACATTACATAGTAGAAATGGTAAAATGAATTGCATTCTGATTGTTCACAGCAGGAGTATTTGTACATTTTGTGCAATATCTGTATACTACTGGATACAAAACAGTTATATTATATACTCCATAGATACAACCAGTGGTCTTTCATGTCTGTACACACAAATACATACACACACACACACACACACACACACACACACACACACACACACACACAATGGACTTAAGCAGCTCGGCATGGCATTCTTCTGCTGCTCAAAAAAACAACATACTTTTGTGGTTTGTATTATAATGACATACCTTTGTGTTAGGAAAGTCTTCTTTGAGTAAATTACTAAATATTACTGTTATCTTAAGAATCTCTGCTATAAAAATGATGCTTTTGTTACTATTTCTACTTTCTAAGGTTATTTGTATGGTGAAGATACCCAAAAGTTAAAACATAAAGTTATCCAACTTGGCTGATTGGGAAAAAAACAGCACTTGCCTCCTACAGAAGAAGTAGCAATGGCACAAATGAAAGAGAGTCTGGTGCAAAGTGACCTTCAAATTAGACTGGAACTCAGCAAGAAGGTGATAGAGATGCTATAAACAAAGAAGAATTGGGTTATATAGCAGATTGATACAGAATTTCAAATGTAGATACTGATCTTAGCAGGAGAACCCCCTCTGTTTGTAACATTTGTGATGAGTCTACATCACTAGGATAGACCAGCAGTTGCAACTATGAGGTACTTCTGCAGTTTGGGGAGAATTTCAGCCTAATTTTGGGTGATGCCTGTATGTACTCTGTTTTAGAGAAGAAACACATATCATCTCTTCCCCCAATTCAGCAAAGTTAACATGCTATTATTTGATATATCTTGATACTAGAGTCACTTTTACATTCCACCTCTCCTCAGGGTCCAGCAAGCTCTGCATTTCCCCATCCTTCATCTTCCCATCCATATCTCCCCAAAATAGCCCAACGTAGTAACACAACAAGCTATAAAAATACCCTTCAGATGTAAGCTCATGTATTTCCTGTTCTTTAAGAAACAGGTTTCCAATGTAGCAGTGCAGTCACATATATGAGAAGAAAGTCCATGTTGTCATTTCCACATTCTGATCCCACACCCAGCACTTATAAAACTATGACTACAACACTTTGTTATTGTCCATACAAAACTCAAGCAAACAACAGTACATGTCCCCTATTCTTGGTGATTCGGTTCCATCATGATAGTACTCATCATCATTGATACTTAGCTCTATAAGGAATGAAGGCACAGTTTTTCTACGCTCTACATCTCTAAACTATGGTTCTTGCAGCAATTGATACTCTATTATTGTGGCCACTAGGTAAATTCTTCTCTTTAGCTAATTCCATCGTATTGTGATGAGCATCTCACTTTCCTCTGGGAAGCCTGAGAGCAAACTCTATAACTTTACTACAACTACAGTTACACCTGAAGACAAACCTCTGAACATTCAGCAAATCCACACCACACTTGACATCTACAGGGTCACATGTACCATTGGTACTCATGTCTACATTTCCTAACCACAACAATTCCTCTCTAACCCATGCCTTTCATCTGATGTCTACACCTATAAATATCAGCATTCACTACTGTTTTCTTTAGGTCACAAAAATCTCTCCTTTGCAAGTATCTGTTGTCTGACTACCCATTTAGTGTCCACTAATATCAGTTAGACCTCAAGAAATCATAGCAAATAAGATGTTTCTGGAAGCAATAACAAACAAAGCTAACACACCCATACAACCAAGTTCCCATGACCCATTTAAACACTTGCAAAAATTTTTTCTATAGAATCAATTCCATTACTTTGGAAGAAGCATTGACTAACTTCAAAATGTAGATATCATTGCAGAACAAGAACATACAAATAAAGGATGCATGACACCTTTACATGACCCTAATTATTCTCCAGGATGGACCTCAAATTAAAAGTAATTACAACATACTTGAAAGGGAATTTAAAATAATGACCCTGAGGAAGTACATTGAAATGCAAAAGATTGAATAGCACTTCAATGAAATGCAAAGTAATTATGTTGATGAGAACTTTAATAAAGAGAAATATTAAAAATGAGACAAAAAGAAATCTTGGAAATAATAAATTCAATTAATGAAATAAAAATGCATTTTGTAGTTTCAACAACAAACCAAACCAAGAAGAGAAAATAATTTGTCACTCTCATTTTTCCTTCCTTTCCTCACATTCTCTGTGTTTATGGGAGTTGGGCAAGGCTCACAAGTGGATTGGTATGAACATTTATACACAAACATCAAAGCCAGAGACTTTCCTTAGGTATTAGTGCATTGCTTATTGAGGCAAGTTCTTGCTACACTGAGAGCTTACTAATTCTGAAAAAAGGTTTGGCTAGGAAGCCCAGGGATTACACTATTACCACCTACGCCATGCAGTAGTTTTGGAGCAAGGAATCCCCTTGCAGAATTCTTTATTTTTTATTGGATATTTTATTTATTTACACTTCAAATGTTATACCCTTTTCTGATTTCCCTAGAAACACCCTATCTCATCCTTCCATCCTACTGCTTCTATGAGGGTGTGCCTCCACCTACCCACCCACTCCTGCCACCCTCCCTCGAATTCCCCTACTCTGGGACATCAAGCCTTCACAGGGCCAAGAGCCACTTCTCCCATTGATACCCAACAAGGTCATCCTCTGATACATACACATTTGGAGCTATGAGTTCCTCCATGTGTACTCCTTGATTGGTTGTTTAGACCCTGGGAGCTCTGGTTGGTTGATATTGCTCTTCCTATGTGGTTGCAAACCTCTTCCGCACCTTTAGTCCATTCTCTAACTCCTCCTTTGGGCACCCATGATAAGTAAGTTTTCACAGATAAGAAAGAGTCTTCATTGGTCCTTTGAAAGCTTGATAGATGCCCCAGTATAGGGGAATCAGGGGCTGGGAGATGGTAGTGGGGTGGATGTAAGAACACCCTCATAGAAACACGGGGAGGGAGGATGGAATAGGCATTTTCTGAGGGGGTAGGAAACTGGGAAAGGGGTTAATGTTTGAAATGTAAAGAATATATCAAATAAAAAGAATTTTTTAAAAAAGGAAGGAGTCTTTAAAGGGTAGAGAATATTCTTGGTTGGGATAGCTTTACTGTTCATTGTAAGCATCTTCCCTCACCTAACTATAGTGTTTGTCTTTCTGTTCTCCCTGAAATCTCTTACAGTATATTTGTATAACAATAATGAACAGTAGTAATGGCATAACTTGAATGCTATGTTGCCATGAACCTTTTCTGATAAACAAATTAATTACACATTGCAACCTCATTTAAATTATCAGGATATAGTCTGTATGAATAAGAGTCTTTGTCAGAATAATATGTAAAGAGCCTCTAGTCCAATTCCAGGTAGAGCCACATTTCCCATAAAAACCCATGAGACAAGTTTTCACTTTCTGCTTTATATAAAGTTTCTGGTCTTCCACCCAATCACCAACAGAGTGGCTATTCATAGTTGATTACTCTGCATTTGGGCTTCTCTAGACAAGAGGTACAAGCTTTTCCATTTTGGTCCAGCATCTGATTTTAAAGGTCTATAAGCAGCATGGTTATACATGTACAAGAAAAGTCAAATAAAATAAAACATGACAAAAAATCAACTTAATAGAGTAAAAAGTTAATTGGGGTTGTTGTTTGAGGATGTAGTACATCATAGAAAGGAAGAAGTGCTTTGCCAAATTTTCCCCTATGGTCTAGAAGAAAGGAGGTATGAATCTTAGCACTCAGCTCAATTCTCTTATTCAACAAAGGAACTTACCCTTTCTGATTCTACTCACATTCATGGTGAGTTGTGTGCAATAGGTTCTATTTAAAAACAACACCACACACAAACCTAGTATCTTTGGGTTTCTCTTGGTGTGAAAAGAAACCATAACTATGGCAATTTTTAAAAATTATTAGTAATTAATTTTTATTTATTTACATACTAGATATTGCCCCATTCTGGTTCCCTCTTGAAGAGTTCTTTCCCCCATATCATCTCTCCTTTGTCTCTAGGAAGGTTCTCCCCCCTCCCATTGTTCCTCCCAATCCCTTGGACATTAAGTCTCTATAGGATTAGATACATCCTCTCCACTGAGGCCAGACAATGCAATCTTCTGATACATATGTATCTGCAACTCCCTCTGACTAGTCTGTGTCTGTTCTTTGGTTGGTGGCTCAGTCTTTTTGGAGCTCCCAGGGGTCCACATTAGTTGATACTGTTTTTCTTCCCATAGGACCTCCATCCCCTCAATTCCTTCAATCAGTAGAAGGATGGCTACATAAACCTACCTAAAAATTTTTGACCCCAAATTGCTCCTGTCTCAAAGAATTAAAGGAACAAAAATGGAGCAGAGACTGAATGAACAGCTGACCAATGACCAGTCCAACTGGGGATCCATCCCAATGGATGGGCACCAATTCCTGACTCTGTTCTTGATGCTATGTTGTGCTTGTAGACATGAGCCTAATATGGCTGTCAGACAGCAACTCTTAAAAAGGAAAACATTCAATCGGAGGTGGCTCATTGGTTCAGAGGTTTTTAGTTTATTATCATTAAGATAGGGAACATGAAAACAGAGAAGGTATTGCAGTAGTATCTGATAATTCTACATCTGCTTTTATGGCAAATGTAAGAGACATTTGGCCTGACTTAAGCATCAGAAACCTCAAAGTCCACCCCTAGTGACACACTTCTTAGATCAAGGCCACTTCTTATAACATGGCTACAGATCCTAATAGTGCCATGTGGGTCTATTGGGACCATTTTCATTCAAAACAAAACACCTAGAATTATTTATTCTAGATAACTCTAAATACCTTGTCTCTAGTATTGCAGAAAATGTCTCTCCAGTGGTCCCGCTGCTAGCCATCCCTCCTGCCCTACCAGGCCACAGAGCCTCCACTGGACATCTCATTCAGCAGCCTTCTGCTAGCCATCTCTCTGGCAGGGCCACTGAGTTTATCCTGCTACCATACAACGTCCCACACACCTCATGATCTCTCACCTCAACATCTAATTACCCAGTACAATCAAGACTCTTAAGCCTTTAGTTCCCTCTCTGATATAAACCCCTGTAATAAGCGGACCCACATTCTAGTAACCAAGTAAATTAAAACACTTAATGCTTAATTTTCCAATCAGATGTTTGGATCAATAATATCACAGTTTACAAGATGCCAATACAATAATTCAAAAGCTAATTGATAATGATAAAAACTTTATCCGAATATTTCTAACCTTGTGAAAATATTAGCTCCTTGTGGGTGTTTAAAACCACAGAGAATCAGGATCTTCTTTCTGTCCATCTGCCTCCATGTTGGATTCTCCTCCCTCTCTTCTTCCTGAGATCTCTCTCTCTCTCTCTCTCTCTCTCTCTCTCTCTCTCTCTCTCTC
>BDUI01000254.1:147718-159331 GCA_002335545.1 Apodemus speciosus
TCTCTCTCTCTGTCTCTCTCTCTCTCTCTCTCTCTCTCTCTCTCTCTCTCTCTTTCACTCTTTGCTTCACCCCCTTTTCCCTGTCCAATCACAGACCTCTGCACCAATGTAATTGGAAAGGGAAAAACCTGTAACACTCTAGTTGTCAAGATTTACCAGTTGTAGTGTCTATGATGACATTATTTCATGGAATCTTTAAATCTCTACTTATCTAACAATAAATCTATAAATAAAAAATGAGCATTTAAAATATTATGGTTTTATATATTGCCCAATTGTTGAAAAACAAAGCAAGAAATTTTGTAACTAACAGCTACTAACTATAAAATCTGGAGGAATATACTTAAATGAGGAAATGAAAGACTTCATAATAAAAACAATCAGAACAAGGAATAAATAAAACAGAAAATACAAAAATATTTGGTATTCATAGAATAGAAAAAAAGATTATAAGAATTCAACATTAAAGTTAGCATTGCAAGTCAAGACAAAATTTTATTTGGGTTATGACATTTGTGATAATGATCTTTCAGGTGTGCATATTTTCCTGGCTTGTAAATTCATAGAAGCTTCCACTGAGACTTTAGAAGCAAAGGCTGAAGGTACAAATGATGTGTTATGGGGTCAGAGATCTCCAAAACTTTCTCAGCTGGGCAATAAACTATAAAATTATAATGAAGACCAATGGAAGATGGGAACAGTATGTACTGTCTATCAGGGGAAGTTTGAGAAAGAAGCAAAAATTGCCCAAGAGAGCAACTATGTGCTCGACAACTACAAAAGCCATAGAAGTTGCAGCGGTACATCACTAGGAAGCTCATATCAAACTAAACTGTGTCCTAGATTCTGGACATGAAAGTTAGACAGTAATGTTTTCTACATTTTGTTTATCCCTTAAGTCTATCTCATTTTCTATAACATCTATCTCTTTCTATCAGAATTAGAATATTCATCATATGGCTTACATAGAGTCATTGATTATATTGTTGTTTTCTCTTGCTTTTTTCTGTCTTAAATATGTTTAGTGAATTCATCCTTGAAATTTTGAACCATGTTTGGAAAATTAAAACATTAGGTTGCCTTTATGAAATTGGTGCATTTCCCATAATGAGTTTACAAGAGCATTATGATGAACATATCAGGGTTGAATATTACTGATGTGATGAGTTTTCTCCAAAGTGACTGCCCATAATCACATAACCTTACCTGTGGTTTATAATATTGCCATTTGTAAGGGAATACTTTTATACAGGAAAGGCTCTTGTGGGAGGTGTGTGGAATTTTAGGTGGTGAGCATTCTTGATGTTACTTCGATTAATGGGCACATATTTCAAATAAGATTATAAGGAACTGGCTAATCCAATTCCTCAAAAAAAATTGTGGTAAATTGAACTGTGTACTTCTATTACTTTGTACTCTCTTTACCAGATATTTAAACCAATTGAGCTACAAAGTTTGAAATGGGAAAATTAAGGACTCTGAACCAAAATTAACCTTTTCTTTTCACATATTATTTATCTCATGTACTTGATTTAATAGCTGTCACCCATCATCCTATTTCTCTGCCTTCAATCCACCTACCTTCTGCCTCCCCTCAAGAAAGTACAAACCTCCCAGACATATCAACTAAATATGGTAAAATAAACTATAGTAAGACCAGACACATATGATCACATCAAGAATCGATAAGACAATCCAGTAGGAGTAAAAGGGTCCAGCATCTAGGCATGTGGTTATAAATGATGTTTCAAAATAATTATTTACCTACAGAAGATATATTTTGAAAAAATATATAAATTAAAAAAATTGGATATTACATTTTCCTTATCATTCAATATAATATTACAAACATGGTAGTATACATACCATTAAGATATAAAACTATTGAAGCATTTTTGAAAACCAGTTTGAATGAAGTATATTTCATTATTCATAGTTTTACATATTAACATCTAAATGTACCTTGACACCATTTTTTAAATATAGTTATTTTGATCCAAAATAGAAGCATTTTACATACTGGAAATACAAATATATGCTTCAGATTATTCTCTCTAAATAGTTAAGCATAGTTTTTATATAAAATATGTATGAGCAGTATTTCTAGTCTGACTCATTGTTAATCTATTACTATTAATATAGAACTATCTTTCAGACAAAAGAAAAACATTCTGATTCAAAGTGTTTGGAGTATTCTCTTAAATCAAAGCTTATCTTCATTCTGTAAGTTTCAATGATACATTTAACTACATTACAGTTTTATGTTTCTTCATTTCATGAACTCATGAAAGAACATCTGGCTTGCTATATACTCAAATCATATTTTCATTTATCCTTACCTCTGTAACAAAATTGATTTAATGGTGGCATTCTCATTCTTATGCTGATGGATTATTTCTTAGTTATTGAATGCACCAGATGGTAGGTAGGTAACAATGAGGCAGTATTTTAAAGAAAATATATTATGACAACTATATTGACTTAACTTCAAGTACTGTATATGAAGCCAGTTAGTATTTACAATTTCTTCCCGATAATTCCTTTATAAACTTAGTTCCTTATAAACATATTTAAATAGTCTTTTATTCATCCAGATATGTGATAGGAGACTATTATATCTATAACTAACATCACCTTAAGTACTTTATACACACTATGGCATGGACAAAATGTTTATTTATTTAAAAATATTTAATGTATTTAAAGGCAGTAGATATTCTCTATAGTAAACTTTTAAATATTTTTTTTACATACCATAAGGGCAATAGCTTGCTTTATGTTTGACATAAGGTTTTTAGGTATGTGCCCAAGTGTTGTATTGCTAGATCTAAAGATAGATATATTTCCTGAGGAACTTCCATACTAATTTCCATAGTGGTGATGAAAGTTTTCACTCCTATCAGCACTGAATATTAATTTACTTTACCCCACATCCTCCCCAGCATGAAGCACCATTTGTTTAATTGACCTTGGCCATTTTGAGTGGTTTAAGATGAAATTTCAAAATAGTTTTGATTTTCATTTCTCTGATAAGTAGAATGTTAAACATTTTATGATACTTTGCTGAATCTGCTTATCAGCTGTAGAACATACCTGGAGGAGTGTTTAATATCATTATGTAATGTTTTCATTATCCTGTATCGCTTTTGACTCTCTGTTGTCTAACAAATCCAGTTATGATTTCAAATACTACTTTGAATAGATATACAAAGAGTACACTTTCTTTTGTTGTTTATATTCAGCTTTAATGCAGGGTAGTCAAATGACACTAAGACTATTAATTTAATTTTTGTGTATCTCATTTAATTTTCTATGGACATATGTGGTCAGTTTTGGAGAAAGTTCCATGAACTGCTGAGAAGAGGTTATATTATTTTGTGCTTGGGTGAAATCTTTAAATGTCTCCTAGATAAATTTAATTTATAATATTATTAACTGCAATTTTGCTCTTAGTGTATTTTTGTGGAGTAGAAAGTATAGATAGTGCTTGAAATTAGTTCGGACTGATGGTATGTTTTTCTTTCTCTGGCCATTGTAATTGATAGTTTTGCTGGGTATATTACATTTGGGCTGGCATCTGTGCTCACATAAAAGTCCCTAGAACTTTCATCCATGCATTTGGTCTTTGCAGAAAAGGTGTGATGTTATATGTTATTTAGTCCTTTTCTCCTGCAGCTTTTAGTATTCATTTTTTGTTCTGTACATTGAGTCCTATATATCATGGGGATCTTCTTTTCTAGTGGATATTTATTTCTTTAGGTTAGGAAAATTTTTCACTATGATTTTGTTGAAAACATTTGCTTTAACTTTTTGGGTCCCCTCTTTCTCTATTTATAGGTTTTCTTTTCATAGTGTCATTGATATCCTAAATGTCTTGTGCTGGCTCTTTTTGAATATTTCCTTGATTGAYGCATTTATTTATTCTACCTTGTTTTCAAAGCCTGGGATTCTCTTTTACATGCCTTATGCTGATTTACCTTCGAGGTTGTTTGATTTTCTAGACTTGTTATTTCAGTTTATCTCAGTTTGAGATTTCTTTAGTGACTTTACTTATATTTTTGCATATTGAAGGCATTTCATTATTTCATTCTACTGTTAGTATTTTCAGAAAATTTATTAAAGGATTTATTCATATCCTCTTTAAGGTCCTTGGAAATATTCATAATTCCCAATTGAAGTCCTTGCCATGTGCTTTGCTACACTGTATTTCACAGTGCCTACTGTACAGGGGTACTAGAGTTAAAGTACCCAATCCCATAGATGGCATATTGACTTGGAGGGGGCTGATTACTATTGGTTTTCTTCCTATGAGATTGCAAAACCCTTCAGCTCCTTCAGTCCTTTCTCTAACTTCTCTATTGGGGATCCCATGCTCATGCCAATGGTTGGCTGCAAGCATCCACCTCTGTATTTGTCAGACTCTGGCAGAGCCTCTCAGGAGACAGCTATATCAGGCTCCTGTAAGCAAGCACTTCTTGTCATCCACAGCAGTTTCTGGGTTTGAGGACTATGTATGGGACTGTTTCTAGATGTGCAGACTGACACACAAAAAAAAATGAGGATGGAAAACAAAGGGTGGTATTGATGAAAGTGTCCACAGGAAAGTGGAAAGCTGAATCTACAGCAAGGCTTAGTTAGTCCTTTATGTTTGGAGGTGGGGACAGTAGGAGAAGAGATCTCTGCAAACAGTCTATATAGATTTGAGGTAAAACTGGGGAATATTATAATGGAAGAAAATAAGAAGAGTGAAAGTCACTTACCTGAGTTCCATCCTAGTTAGATCTCCAGGGAATCCACTTTGAGAGTTTCTAATTGTTGGAAAATTGTGTCTGCTTGTTCAGCGGAGTCTCCAGAGAATGGACATAAAGTGAGTGGAGAGGCACTTTCATACTGTCTGCAATTAGGCTAAGGATGAAAGTGAAGAAGTTGTTATTCGTTCTTTTTAACTTAAGAAAATAATACCAGCTTTTATATAGCATAAATAAACTCAAGTTATATTCTATGTTATATTCATTGTATAGATACAATCCATATTCATTGTTATCAATGTGACTGATTTTTTTCTCTCAGCAGCATTTTATTAGGTATGAAGAGAAAGCATCATTTAATCAACTAGGAGGAGTAAGTTACTGAACTGCAATAAAAGATATCACCAAATATATGTGTTTTGACAAAGATTTGGGCTGCAGAAGGAATACAGATTGTTAGAATGTGGAATATATGCATTGAGGAGACCAAAGCTGAAACAGTAATGTCAGTGGAATGCTCTGATTGAGTTAGTCTCCTCCAGTTCTTAGATCCCAATTTCAGAATTAAACCACTAACCAATCAGCATTCTGGGTCAATAAATTGCTTGGAAAACACACACATTTTTGCCCTAGCATATAATTTTTGAAGCTCACTCCAGTCTTGTTTAATTTTGCATTTGTAAACAATACTGCATCTGAAATAGAAATATTGAATCTACTTTCTAGAGGAATATATTACATATTTAAATTATTTGCTGTTGTATGTGTCATCCTTCAGTAGACTCATTCCCAAATGGCTAAAATTAGTCATGAATCAAAGGCTTGTATTAAAATACAAACACCTGATGTATGCATGAGGATAAACAAGTGAAATGTGCACTACAGAAATGAAAAATGTACTTAAAACAGCTCAGGGAAGAAGCAGAAAAAGCTGTTTTAAACACAGTATTCGATTCTGGGAAAAACAAAGGATCACCATAATTACATATTCTAACTGTTCATTTCATTCAGCAAAAGGGCTATTAGTCTATTTTCCAAGATAGCACACAAATGTAAAAGTAACTCTTTGCATCAATAGTTTATTCAAAAACTGCCCTGGTACATTAATTGGCCAGTGTTGCCATAAAACCATAGTGTCCCAAAGATTATGATATTAGAAAAATTACTATGCTTTAATTTCTTACAGTTTGACATTTATAATCTGAAATGTGGTTTCTGTGCTAATCGTGATTAGCAAGTATTATCAGTATAAAGGGTAAATGAAAAGCAAAATTATGCTAGGGCTATGTATTTCAAATACAATATAGATACTATTCTATGAACAAAGAAAATAAACCCCACAATAAAATAGATACAAAGAGAGATCCTATAATTATTTGTCACCTTTAGAAATTCTTAATTGAATATAGTTAAGCTTTATAGTCTTAAAATATGTTACTTGCTCATTCCTGCTCTCATGAGTTATAATGAGCTAGAAAAACAATCTCTTTATTATGCATTAATTTATTTACTGATTCACATACACACCAATTGCAGCTCCCCTCCAACCCAGCACATCTACCATGCCCCAATCCTTTCTCCTCTGAGAAGTTGGAGGACCTTCCCTGGGTACAAACCCAACCTAATACACCATATTACTGCAGAACTAGTCACATTCTTTCCACTGAGGCCAGATAAGGCAGCTTAGTTAGGGCTATAGGATCCACAGGCAACAGAGTCAGGGAGAGCCTCCTACTCTAGCTGTTGGGGGACTGGTATGAAGACCAAGCAGCCATCTGCTATGCAGATGCAGGAGCCTTGGTTCAGCCCATATATCCTCTTTGCTTGATGGTTCTGTCTCTGGAGTCCAAGAGACTCAGGATAGTTGACTCTGTTGGTCTTCTTGTGGAGTACCTAATCCCTTTATCCTTCTCTCAACTCTTACACAGGATTGACAAGCTCTTCTAATGTTCGGCTGTGGGTCTCTGCAACTGTTTCAGTCAGGTGCTGTGTGCAGCCTCTCAGAGGGCAGTTATTCTAGCTCCAGTCTACAAACATAATGGATCTCATTACCAGTGGCAGAGTTTGATTCTTGTACATGCGATAGGTCACAAGTTGGGTCAGTCAGTAGTTGGCCATTACTTTCGTTTCAGCTCTATCTTTGTCCCTGAACTACTGGAAAGGAGGACAAATTTTGAGTGGCAGGTTTTGTGAGTGGTATGTTACCCTTATCCCTCTACTGGGAATCCTATCTAGCAACAGGAGTTGCCCACTTGAGGTTCCATATCTCCCACTGCTAGGAGTTCCAGCTAGAGTCATGCTCATAATACTCACCTCATCCCAGTTATCTGGCACCTCCAAGATTTCTCCTCTTAGCCCCACCCCCATCCCTTCCCACAGAAAAAATCTATTCACTCTACCAACTCTCTCTTACCAGTTTTCCCTACACCTTATCTCCCCGCCACGCCCAGATCCCCAGTCTCTTTCCCAGCCAGTTCCCTGCCTCCATCCACTTCTGATGACTATTTTAGCTCTTTAAAGCATTCTTACTTGGGCTCTCCTTGTTAATTAGCTTCTTTGGGTCTATGGTTTGTAGCATAAGTATCCTAAACTTTAAGGCTAATATCCACTTAAAAGTGAGTATATACCATGCATGTCCTTTTTGGGCTAGGTTATCTCACTCAGGATTATCTTTTCTAGTTCTATACATCTGTCTGTGAAATGTATGATGCCCTCATTTTTAATGGCTGGGTAGTATTCCTTTGTATAAATGAACTACATTTTCTGTATCTCTTTCTCAGTTAAAGGACATCTAGGTTGTTTCCAGTTTTTCTCTATTATGAGAATAGCTGCTATGAACATAGTTGAACTAGTACCTTCATGGTTGATGGATCATCTTTTGGGTTTATATCCAGGAGTGCTATGGCAGGTTCTTGAGGTAGAGCTATTCCCAGTTTTCTGAGAAACCACCAAAATGATTTTCAGAGTGGTTGTACACGTTTGCATTCCCATTAGGAAATAGCATGTGCTGTTTATTGAGTTTTTGATCTTAGCCATGTTGATTGTATAAGAAAGAATCTAAGAGTCAGTTTGATTTGCATTTTCCTGATGAACATTTTAAGTGTTTCTAGGTCATTAGAGATTTCTCTCTTGAGAATTCTGTTTCATTATGTATCCTATTTTAAATTGGACTCTGGTTTTTTTTGTGTGTCTAACTTCTTGAGTTTTTAAAAAATATATTTTGGATATTTGCTCTTTACTGGATGAAGAGTCGTTGAAGATCTTTTGTCATTCTGTACACTGCTGTTTTGTTTTATTTACAGTGTCCTTTGTTTTACAAAAGTTTTCAATTTCATGAGGTCATATTAATAATTTTTTAATCTTAATGCCAGAGCTAAATGCTAGAGCTAGAAGTTGTCTTCTTTACCAATGCTTTCAAGACTATTTCCCAATTCCTCTTCTATTACATTTATTGTATATGATTTGATTGATGTAATCTAACCAAGAAAGTGAAAGACCCATGCAACAAGAACTCCAAGTCTCTGAAGAAAGAAATTGAAGAAGATATCAGAAGACGGAAAGATTTCCCATACTCACAGATCAGTGGTTATTGAAAATATAACATTTTAACATAGTAAAATGGCCATCTTACCAAAAGTAATATATAGTTTCAATACAATTCTCATAAAAATTCTACAGTTCTTTACAGGCCTTGAAAGAACAATTCTCAACTTTGTATGAAGAAACAAAACTATGATTGCCTAAACAATTCAGTACAATAAAAGAACTTCTGAAGGTATCATCATTCCTGATTTCAAACAGTACCACAGAATAGTAGTAATAAAATTGCATGGAATTGGTACAAAGACAGACAGGTCAACCAATGGAATAGAATTGAAAACACAGAAATAAACTCACACATAAATGGACACTTGATTTTTGACAATGAAGCAAAATCATATCATGGAAAACAGAAAGGATTTTCAATATATGGTGCTTGTCTAACTGTACATGTGTAATAATACCATACATCTATAGTTATCACCCTGCAAAACCTCAAGTAAAATTGGATCAGTGGCCTCAACATAAAATCATCTATTTTATAGTTCAATTTAAAAATGAAATAAGTCATTATTGATGAGACTAAACTAACTAGACATGATCACATGTTTATTAATTACTTGCATGGCATAGAAATTATTTAAAAATTGCAACTACACTAGAAGATTCCTTACTTGAATATTCAGAACTATGTGAATGCTAAAATATGATCTCAGAAGTTTCTGTAAGAAAATGCTACTTGAGATATCTATTTGGTATGATTATATACTACAAAACTTCTAAAAATAAACTAATTTTGTAAATAGGTACAGGTTAATATAATAAAGTCTATGTTTAACATACTATATTCATATCCTCATATACTTTGTGATTTTATGGATAAAATATTCAATATATTTTTCTAGGTTATATGAAACATACCATGTCTTCTAATGTCTGCTACATTAAAAATAAAAGCCATGAATTCTAGTGAGATACTGTGAAATGCTTATTGTTTTGCTCTTTGTGTCCTCCTTCTGTCAAGTCGAGCATATCACCTTGAAGAAATCTTCAAGAGTATCTTTGGAAAAACTATAAAGCAAGGAGAAATCCATAGTCTTTGCTCTAACTCCATGAGCTTTTCAAATCCAGCATATGGATGAGGTCATGCTGCACTCATTATTCTGTGCTTGCTGTTTCATGTAATATCAATGAACTGCCATTCCATTCTCATTGTTGAAAATAACAGTATACTGTATATTGTCATTGTCATCACTGAATGGCATTCACTGTGTATATACCACATTATTTTTATTCAAACCTTAAGGTAACAGGCATTTGGGTTTCTATTTCTAGCTTATTCTGAGAGGCATTACAAAACCTATAAGAGAACAAATCTTTACAATATTCTGATTTAGTTAACTTTGTATATGCATACAAGAGTCAGATATCTGGAGAGTTTTATTTTATGAGGAAACTTGTGGTTTTTTTTCCACAAAATTTGAACAATTACATTCAAATCCACAGTGTAAGAGTTCTCTTTCTGTATGCTTGGTATTGCTTGCTATTTTTATTCTATGTGATAATAGAAATCCTCTGTATTTTGTGTCCTATTCACACTTTCTTGATGATTAATGTGGTTGAGTGTTTTCTTATATGTTTGTTTGTAAAGTGCTTGCCCTACTTTGAGAAATATATTCTTAAGTTTATTACTCATTTATTAAATTGCTCTGTGTGTCTCATGGGCATGAGTAATGGGTGTTTGTATTCCTGAATTCACATGCGAAGGTCATTGTAAGATATTGTTGGTTGTTTCTTCCTTTTCTGTTCTCTGCCTTATTTCCCTGAGTTACAGTCTCACACTGAACTGAAATGTTTCTATTTCTGCTAGGCTGGATGGCCAGTGAGCTTTCCAAATTCTCCTTTTTCTGCTCTGGAATTCTTGGAATTTCAAGTAAATTAAACACGGTCTGATTACTTCAGAGATGGAGAGTTTAACTTAGGTACTTATTCCTGGATTCAAGAGGGCATGCACCTTCTTTCTCATTGTGCTACCTTTCCATCTTTACTTTGCTTGTGTCTAAGTTCTACAATGGAATTACTAAACATAGACAACAAGTAAGTGTCAATGTATTTAGTTTTCTGTTCTCAGTATTAAAGGAGAAAATTCTTATTTTATGTCAAAATACAAATCTACACAGGTACTCAGGACATTTACGTATATAACTTGGGCACAGAACATTATAAAATACTGCCAAATGTCTAGACATTGCTAATCTTTGATTTCTAATTTTCCTTATTTTTCTTTTTAGAAAAATGTAGCTTTTTGCAATTAGTTATGTACATTTTTAAGTTTACATTAATATAATCTTTTATAGTTCAATTCTCTATCCTCTCCAGGTTGAAAATTTTGGAAGTATTTCATATCAAAGACACAGTCAACATACAATCATGTTCTCCATCTTCATGTGAAGTTTCCACATATCAAAATACTAAGGGACTACAAATTTTCTAGACATGTAAATGTATTACTGCCATTTATAACTTTTTTAGATTATGCTCTTCTAATTGAAATTATGTTGGTGAACATATAGGTTTAAATTTCAAATTTCAAAGCAATGCTAAAATGAACACAAAATGGATATTCTGTAGCTTGTATTCTGTAGGTGTTGTGTTTGAGATTTGAGGATATATTTCAAAAATTATGAACTTTTCAATTTTTATGAGCATAGGAATCCAATGGTTGGCTGTAAGTATCTTTATCTGTTTCAGTCAGGTATTATCAACCATGAACTGAGGTCATGGACCCCTATGGAAGAGTTGGGGGGAGGAATGAAAGAGCTAAAGGGGATGACCACCCCATAGGAAGAACCACAGTCTCAACTAATGTGGACCCCTCAAAGCTTCCAGAGACTGAGCCACCAACCAAAAAACATATATAGGCTGGTCCATGGCCTACATATGTAACAGAAGATTGACTGGTCTGGCCTCAGTGGGAGTGGACGTGGATGCACTTAATCCTGTAGAAACCTGATGCCACAAGAAAGGGGCATACATGATGGGTGAGGTAGAACTGGGAGGGTGGGTGGGGGAACAACCGGTAAGAAGCAAAGGGAAATGAGAGTGAGGTGAAGAACTCAGAGAAGAAACAAGGAAGGGAGGCAATATTTGGAATATAAATAAATAAAACAATAAAGAAATAGCTTCACAATACTAACAACAACAACAAAGAGTTTAGAAATCAAATAATATTTCAAATTTTTCTTGGTCCTCCACACTTTTGTTTAAATAAAAAGTGTGGTATTTTTAAAGCAGCTAAATAACTTATTGAAATCTGCTTATATTA
>BDUI01000254.1:161544-177357 GCA_002335545.1 Apodemus speciosus
GGATTTTGATGGGGATTGCACTGAATCTGTAGATTGCTTTTGGCAAGATGGCCATTTTTACTATATTAATCCTGCCAATCGAAGAGCATGGAAGATTTTTCCATCTTCTGAGGTCTTTGATTACTTTCTTCAAAGACTTGAAGTTCCTGTCATACAGATCTTTCACTTGTTTGGTTAGAGTCACACAAAGATAATTTATATAGTTTGTGCCTATTGTGAAGGGTGTTATTTCCCTAACTTCTTTCTCAGCCTCCTTATCGTTTGAGTATAGGAAGGCCTCTGATTTGCTTGAATTGATTTTATAACCAGCCACTTTGTTGAAGTTGTTTATGAGCTGTACGAGTTCTCTGGTGGAGTTTTTTGGATCACTTAAGTATACTATCATATCATCTGCAAATACTGATAGTTTGACTTCTTCCTTTCCAATTTGTATCCCTTTGACTTCCTTATGTTGTCTAATTACTCTAGCTAGAACTTCAAGTACTAAATTGAAAAGATATGGAGAGAGAGGATAGCCTTGTCTAGTCCCTGATTTTAGTGGGATGCTCCAAACAAATTCCATTTAGTTTGATGTTTTCCTTGGTATGGGCATTGAATTCCTGTTCTCTCCAAGACTTTTAGCATGAAAGGATGCTGGATTTTTTTCAAATGCTCTTTCAGAATCTAATGAAATGATCAAGTGGTTTTTTTTTCTTTGAGTTTGTTTATATAGTGGATTGCATTGATGGATTTCTGTATATTGAACCATCCCTCCATCCCTGGGATGAAGCATACTTGATTATGGTGGATGATCCTTTTGATGTGTTATTGGATTCAGTTGGCAAGATTTTTATTTAGTATTTTTGAATCGATATTCATAAGGGAAATTGGCCTGAAGTTCTCTTTCTTTGTTTTATCATTATGTGGTTTTGTTATCAGAATAATTGTGGCTGAAATTAATCAAGTTGAAACCAAGAGAACCCTACAAAGAATCAACATAACCAGGAGCTTGTTCTTTGAGAAAATCAACAAGATAGATAAACCCTTAGCCAGACTAGCCAAAGGATACAGAGACAGTATCCAAATTAACAAAATTAGAAAGGAAAAGGGAGATAAAACAACAGAAACTGAAGAAATTCAAAAAATCATCAGATTATACTACAAAAACCTTTACTCAACTCAACTGGAGAATGTGGAAGAAATGGACAATTTCCTAGACAGATACCAAATGCCAAAATTAAATCAGGATCAAATAGATCATCTAAACAGTCCCATAACCCCCAAAGAAATAGAAGGGGTCACAGAAAGTCTTTCAACCAAAAAAAGCATGGAACTAGGTGGTTTTAGTGCAGAATTCTATCAGACCTTCAAAGAAGACCTAACACCAATACTCTTCAAACTATTCCACAAAATAGAAACAGAAGGAACACTCCCAACACGTCCTATGAAGCCACAATTATGCTGATACCAAAACCACAAAAATATCCTTAAGTTTTTTTTGTAGTAAAAGAAGTAATGATTTTTGAATTGGAGGACAATGTAAAAAATCCCAACAAAATTTTATTAGTTAATTTAGCAAAGGGGTGGAACATGGTGTTATGGTTTAAGCAGTTTGAATATCACAAAGAAAGTCACTGGGATTCCAAGAAATTCATGGGAGTCACTAGTGCATAGGCAATGTATTAACATGAATAGTACAGCAAGTAAGAAAATTGTTTTGAATAGGAGGAAAAATATATAATAGGGCAGAATATTTTTTTCATAAAGATATCCATGAGAAGCCTATTCTTCAATAAAATGACATCAGA
The DNA here is from genome assembly GCA_002335545.1 of Apodemus speciosus. Classification (NCBI taxonomy): domain Eukaryota; kingdom Metazoa; phylum Chordata; class Mammalia; order Rodentia; family Muridae; genus Apodemus; species Apodemus speciosus. The sequence continues at coordinate 163,332 of BDUI01000254.1, forward strand.
TTTTATTTGTAATAATTAAATCAGGATTTTAGTTAGCTTTCTTTCACTATGACTAATACCTAGAAAAATCAATTTAATGGATGAAAAATATATTTTGGTCAGCTAGCACTATACAGTGGAAAGGAGTCCTAGTTTAAAGGGGAGACACAGTGCAGGAAAGAAGGCTACAATGAAGTCACAGCAAGGTGTATTCCATACAGATGTGTCCTCAGGAACACGCTCCCTTCAAAGAGGTCCTATTTGTTAAGTTTTGCCCCTTCATCCAAAGCTCATGAATTATAAATCTACCATTGATGAGATCCATTGATGAGATCAGAGCCCTCATGACTCAGATGTTCCCCAATGTCCATTTTGAATATCAGTATCCAGAAGATCAAGCCTTTAATATATGAAACTAGGAGGAGTCTTTTCTGATGTACTTGGTTAGCAAGGGCAGTTTCAAAGCAAGGAGAGTTTCAGTGGATCTCTGGGAAACAAAAAGAGATTCTAAACTGTAAACAATGTTAGGCTGTGCTGGATATCTAGTCTACTGTTTTTGGAGGTATGGGGAGGGAACAGCTTGGCTGTTAAAAAAAAGAAAGAATAATATCCTTTTTTTGGAGGATCTATAATCTTATTTAAAGTATCCTTAAATGAAGGTGGTAAAGTTGAGAAAAATAAAGCAGTTAAACTTATTTTGAAGTAGGAGCTAAAGTCTTAAACTGTATTACATTTAATTATGAAATTAGAATTATGTTCAAATTTCATAAATGTGGGTTTGTTGCAAATGCAGACCAGAGGTTCCCCCCAACTGGAATAAAATATATTCTGCTGAAGAATGTAATTTGTAATCCCCCAGCACACAAAAGGACATGTTTTAGGCTTTGATGGAAGACCTGGAAAATTTTCAAAAACTTTTTATGTTTTTCCTTCTTTTTGCCTTTCTAGATATATAGTAAGAAGCAAAAATTAAGTTGTGTGCCCCAAGACATTGTCTTCTAGATATGCCTGGAAAATTATGCTCATGAAATCTTAGCCATATGGTTGTATGAACTAGAAATAATGAAAACACCAGTTAGCGTGCCTATGTAGATAGGAGAAATCTATCAAGGCCCTAAACTAGATAAAGAGCTAGAAGCAATCAATGACCAGTGAAAGAGACACAGTATTCTCCAGGGATGAGCTCCCCAACTGATAATCTAAACACAAAATTTCAAGCATAAATTCATATACATTTGAGCAAAATATATATAAATACATATATATWTTTTTCATTTAATTAAATTTAAATATTAGGGGACCATATAATATATTAATATAATTATTTAATCTATAGTATAAAATATACTAACATAATAATATAATTAAATATATATTTTATATAACAAAAATCAGAATTCAATAATTTGAGAAAGAATAAGGTGCATGGAGTAAATAGATACAGAGAGAATGGGGAGGAAATCTTGTAACTGTAGTTCACATGTTTAAAATTATTTTCCATAACAGAAAATATTTATTGTTTATAATTGTTTTGGCTGACCTGTTTTTGTTTGATTGTTTGTTTTTACATATGAAGTTGAGAAATGTTCTTCCCATATCTGTGAAGCATTATGGTGGGATTTTGATAGGGATTGCTCTGAATATGTACATTGCTTTTGGCAAGATGGCTATATTCACTATGTTAATCCTTCCAATCCATTGAAGTGGGAGATGTTTCCATGATTTGAGGTCAATTTTGTTCCTAAGGGGCTTGAGATTTTTGTCATACAGATGTATTAATTGCTTGATTATAATTACACTAAGGCATTTTATTTTGTCTGTAGCTATTGTGAAGGGTGTTGTTTCTGTAATTTCTTTCTTGGCCCATTTATCATATTTATAAAGGAAGGCTATTGGTTTGTTTGAGTTAATTTTATATCCAAGCACAAAGCTTAAGTTGTTTATGAGTTGTAGGAGTTCTCTGGTAGAATTTTGAGGGTCTCTTACATATACTACCGTATCATCTACAAATAGTGATACCTTAAATTCTTCATTTCCAATTTCTGTCTTCTCGTATCCTTTTATTGTCCTATTGCTCTAGTTAATATAACCACTCTGGAAATCAATCTGTCAGTTCCTCAAAAATTTGGTAATAGTTCTACCTAAAAACCCAGCTATACTTCTCCTGGGCATATACACAAAAGATACTCCAACATAACACAGTGGCACATGCTCTAATTCATTCATAGACACCTTATTTTTAATAGCCACAAACTCAGAACAACCCAGATGTCCCTCAACAAAAGAATGGATACAGAAAATGTGATTCATTTACAAAATGGAATGGTTTTCTTTGAAGACAAATGGATGGTACTACAAAATGTCATCATGACTGAGGTAACTCAGGCCCCAAAGGACATACATGGAATGTACTCACTGATAACTGAATATTAGACAAAATGTACAGAGTACTCATGATACACCCAACAGATGCTAAGAAGTTTAACACATAGAAAGGCCCAAGTGAGATGCCTCAATCCCACTTGAAAGTGGGAGTAAAATAATCACTGGAGCTTCTGTGGATGGAAGCAGGGAAAGAGGGGAAAGGGGGAAAGATCAGATATTAGGGGAGACACTAAAGAAGCCCAGAAGTCCAGTATTAATGGGAATATGTGGCTGCTGGGGGTCAGTGTTGTTCCTGTCTAAAAGAAATGCAGGGACAAAAATGGAGCAGAAATTGAAGAAAAGGCTGACTTGGCCCTGGCCCAACTTAGAATCCATCCCATGGGCAGTCACCAAACTCTGACACTCTTACTGATGCTTTGTTGTGCCTGCAGACAGGAGCCTAACATGTCTGTGCTCTGAAAGGGTCTACTGACCATTAGACTGAGGTCAGGGACCAGAATGGAAGAGAAAGAGAAATGATTGCAGCAGTTGAAGGGGATGGCATTCCCATAGGAAAAACAATAGAGTCATATAACCTGGACCCCTGAGAGCTCCCAGAGACTCAGCCACCAACCAAGGAAAATGCATAGACTGGTCAGAGGCCTCTGGCATATATGTAACAGAGGACTGCCTTGCCTGGCCACAGTGAGAGAAGATGTCCAGAATCTTATAGAGACTTTACAACCTAGGGAAGGGGGATGCCAGGAGGGAGAGTCCATGCTCAGAGGTGAAGGGAAGGAAGATGAGATGAAAGAGGTGAAGAACTCTGGGAGGGGGACTGGGGGACCAGGAGGGAGGCATCATTTGGGATAGAAATAAAATTATTAATTTTAAAAAAAGGTTTCCTATACCCTAGAGCAACACTCATAAGAGAGCATGGATTGAAAGTTGCTACCAAGAGTCACAGTAAGCTTGTCTTCTTTTAATGTGATTCCCTTCATGTATTTTATTAAGTGATAGAAAGTTGACTAACAGGATTTTAACATGATGATCTATAGGTTAGTCTATAACTTACAACATTAAAAATGAATACGGACCACCCTGTCACCTTATTTTTAAAAACTTGAACAACTGATAATAAAGCGTTGTACTCTCCTATTTGAAAATATAAAACTGGTCACAATACAGTTTAGCAGGCTCACTTTATTCTTTTTATTTCGTCCAATTTATTTTGATATTTAGGACTTTCTCTGTGTGGGTGGTGATGTGTTTTCCTTACCACATCTGATTATTCCTCTGCTCAGAACCAATTCTAAGTCATCAATACACTGTCAAATTGCAGGTAGAAAGAGAATGGCCCGAGTTGTTCTATAATTAGAACAACTTCAAATTATAGAACAAATAGGAAAGTTGGTATACATTTGTTACTGTAGAATATTTCTGATGACTTTTTCCTTTCTTTTTTCCTCATAATACACAGAGAGGGTTTTAATGATGTCATTATTAACTGCTTTGTTGCTTATCCTATGGAAACCTAGAAATAAATCTCATTTTAATAAAAATATATGGGTAGTTTTATCATAAAACATTACAAACAGAAGTAGTACAATAAGTTGCAAATTTACTTATGGACTTACTTATCTTCCAAGGCATGAGATACTCGGTCAAGTCACTATGGATGCTGACCAGAGGCCTTGTCACTGGTATGCACTTTGTGTTGGAGATTATTTTTTCACTCTAAATGTTTAAAGCATAAATCCAAGGCTTGTGGGGATTTTTTCATACTTTCACATTCTCTTTGATTCCAATTCCATTCTTAGCAATATTTGTATGTGCATGGGAGGTAGGGGTTAACTCTACAGACACAACCGAACAGGAGATTTGGCAGTGCTACAAAGACTGCAAGGACACGAAGTCTGAAGAGCTAAGTTGTCAGAATAGTGAATTTATATTTTACCCAGTAGTTAACTACAATTCAAAAGAACAAGTTTGGCCAGATAACTGACATGAACTTGCATTATTGATGCTGACTGCATTGCTGATGGAAAATATATGAGAAAACTCCTATAAAAATTTGAATTTTCTAGGCTGAACTTGAAATGTTATTATCACAGGATACCAGCTTCGTCTTTCTTCTTCTTTTCTCATTTTTAATTCTGCTACTATACAATACATCCCTACTTCAGCTTCCCCTCCCTCTACCCTTCCCATACCCCAACATCACTACTTTCCTCCTGATACACTACTCCTCTGTTTCCCTTCTAAAACAACAGGACTTTCAGTGATATCATCTCAACAGGTCATAAAATTATGAAGAGACTGGGCACAAATCCTTACATCAAAGATGGATGAGGTAACCAAGCAAGAAAAAAGGGGTTCAAAGAGCAGGCACCCCTAGTCCCAACAGCTAAATAATCACAGCATGTGTGGAATACCTAGCAAAATCACATGCAGGTCATGTGATTATCAGTTAGTCTCTGTGAGCCCCTATGAGGCCACCTTAGATGATTGTGTGGGCCATGTTCTCCTGGTATCTTTCACTCCTATAGTTACTAAGTTCATTCCTCCCCCATTCTGTGGGGCTTCCATGAGCTCCATTTATATTTAGATGTTGGTCTCTGCAGTTGCCAGAAGCCTCTTTTGTGACTTTTGGGTTAGGCACTTACTTGTGAATACAGTAAAATATTATTTGCATTGGCTGCTTTTTTGTTTGGTTTGGTTTTTTTTATTTAGTTGGTTTTGTTTTGGTTGGTTTGTTCTTCTTGTTTATTTGTTTTGGTTTGGTTGGCAGTTGTGTTGGTTTCACCCTATGTCTCTGAGCCAACCAACTTTCCATTCCTGACCATCCAGGCACTGTTTCCATGAAGTAATTCTCGATGTTTGGGCCTCAAGTTACACCAGTTATATGTTGCCCAGCCAAGTTCTGAGCCACCATTGCTCCAGCACATCTAGCAGGGAGGACAGGTGTTGATCTACAGTTTGTGGCTGTAGTCCAAATGTCACAACTGGGAGCCTTGACTCAAACATCAGGTTCTTTAGGTCAATTTTATCCATCACTGTATCATCACAACTATAGCGTCTCTTTTTTTCCTCTTTAGGAGGAATTTTTCAATTTGAATGTGATCAAAATTATTGTTAAATACTGAATTGGTGTGGTACATATAAAATCTTACATTGATTGTCCTACATATTTTGAGAATAATCTATGTATTGATTTTTAGTGAAAATTATAAAATAACATATGAAACACCTGAAAAGAAATTGGAGCATCCACATAAAATGTACTAATATATCAGCACAGGGAAATAAAAAAATAATAGCACAAGAAGAAAGAATTTTTTGTACTTACTAAGTTTGGGTGTGTGCATTTTGGTATGTGCATGTGTGTGTGTGTGTGTGTGTGTGTGTGTGTGTGTGTGTGTGTGTGTGTGTGTGTGTGTTGTGTTTCAAATCCTGTGTAGAACTGAGAGGACAACCTGAAAGTTAGTTCTCACTTGCTACGTTGTTCATTGATCAGACTATGGTTGTCTGGTTTGGTTTGAGGTTCATTTACCAGAGAAGTCGTTTAGATGAACCAATCCTGTGGACTAAATATGGTAAAATGTCTAAGATTGCAGGACACAGAAAATATATGTATATCTCATGTACATTTAAGATAGGCGAAGATGTAGGAGAATTTCTATGGTTATCCAGTTCTGGTCAAATTATGAACTGCTAGATCATTATCTTGCATTTGTTTCTATGACATCCTGTCTATTTCAAGGATATTATCACTGTGAGAAAGGACAATTTAGTTCATCAATTGAAGCATTTCTCCAACTTGCATGTCAACCATCATTTAAATCATAGGTGACCTTCTCATGAGAGTTTTAATTCATAGATCTTGAAAAAAATTGCTTTTATTTTTATGTCTTCTAACTTCTTATGGAACAAGAAGTCTAAGGTAAATACTGACTTACCTATCTTGAATTATCAGTTTCAAGAGAGGAACATCATAAATGATTGCCATGCTTGCACGTAGGGTAAAGCAGGAAACTCATTCTATGACCAAGCTAGCACAAAAGACAGCTAACAACACAGGGGGTCAGAGCTTTCAGCAAGAGCAGCCTCTACATGCAGCAAGTGTTTATATAGTTCAGGTGCCTTGCCACTTGTTCTACCTAGCTTTACAAGTTTAACACATAGATCATTTTAAATAAAAGCATAGATTGACAATATGGTGCTAGCAAAATATTTGCACGCTCAAGTGCCAAACCAATTAGGTTAATTATTCACTCATAAAATGGAGGTGTTAAATTCTGTCCACTATTTTCTAATACATAATTAAATTCAAGTTTCCTAGAGCTATTTATTCAAACTATGGATAAAATGGTTGATAACATCCACTGTATTAAAAATCTAAGAGTTTTGCAAGTGCAATTATTAAGCATAGAGTAATTTTTTGACTTTTGTGTCATAATGATACAAATTTCTCTTGAAAAAGACAATCCATTTTTCCAATTATACATAACCTCTAAGCAGTAATTACTTTTTTAGAGAACTGAGGCACTCTAATGGTGTATATAGTTTTAAATACTACAGAATGCACTAGAGAGACTATTTCTCCTTCAAGGTTTAAGTCTGCATTCAGAATGGCACAGATTGGAATAACATGCTAGACAGAAGAGTCAAGCCTTTTAAGTTTTAACTATGTATAAAATCTACTGAGGGACAATAGTCCCAATCACTGAACTCTTGATTTACAGTTTCTATTGAAAGGATTTGCATGTTTACAGCCAAACAGATGTTTAAAATAAAATATAAGGGTAATAAATTCCTTTTAATTAGGAATGGATGTGTTCCAGGCTGATTTGGTCTCCCATAGTAGTAGGGAAACTGTGAAGAGGCATGCAAAGTACACTGTATTTTTTTGCATCTTTTTTTTAACAAGCCAGGTTGGGTGCATTAGTTTGAGTTATCTATGCATATAGCAATTCAGCTACATGAATTTATGTAACTTAGCTCATGTATTAGGTCATTTTGTTTGCAATTATAAAGAATACAAAGTTAAAATAGAATTCAAATTGGGGATAAGAACATATCCATCTGTTTCTTCTCAAAGTGTAGTTAACAATAATAAAGATATCCATAGAATGACTACAAGCAGATCCTCTACAAAATGTTGTTTTGGGTATCAACCAAATCCTGTCTGTCTAATTAAAACAGAACAAATTTTATGGAAGGCCATTGAGCACCAGTCATAACTACTGGGTATGCACAACACCAGTGGTGTGTAAAATATGGACCTTTCTATCACAGTACAAAGCAGGTTTGGTGATAAAAAAAAAAAAACAACTCTTACAGATACAAAGTATCAAATAACAGCTTGAATTGCTGGGGCAACCCACACTTAATACAATGTTCCATCACTGCAGGAAGTTTTTATCTTAAACAATTGCCAGACGTAACTTCATAGCCTATCCATGCTTGTTTGCACCACCAAATTCTAATCTAAATTCTGAGTTGTTCATTTTATTGCGGTTACAGAGAAGAAGCCATACATGCATGTACTAGTTTAAAAGAAAATGGATGGTATTTTTCAGGTCGTACAGTTGGAAGCTTTTCCTGATTCTTACTTACCATCATAATTTTGAGTTTTCTGAATGTATTTAAGCTCTCGGAAACAAATGTAATACAAAATACTATCAGCTTTATAACATAGACACCATGTATATCTTCTTGAAGAAATTGATTGTGAAGAATTTCTTTTTACCATGTGCAGATTTTTAAAGAAGTGTTTGTCATATAAAGTGGCACCACTCATACTGATGCCATTTCTGGACTTCAGATTAATACACTCAGCTCTTTTCATGTTTCCTCAACTATAAAAGAAATGCCCATATTTCTCCCTACATATTCTGCTCCTATCCAAGTACACCAATTAGCAACCCCCAAACTGTGATAGAACCCTATTCTTTCAGACATGTTGTTATGCTATCCCTCCCATGTAAGTCTTTAATAATTCCTTTGAAATATGATTACAAAATTTTCCAGAAATATCTAATTATATTCACTATACTACAGTACTTTTGCCAACTTTCAAAATTATACACACACACACACATATATATATATATATATAATATATATATATTATATATATATATCCTAACCCCATTTATTTGCAATTATTTTTTACCAATATAATAATAACATGGGATAACATTAACATTTTAGTGTATAAATAAGATTCCATATATATATATGGGAGAGAGAGAGAGAGAGAGAGAGAGAGAGAGAGAGAGCTTAGAATGAATTCAAATGTAGATTACAGTGAAAATATTTCATATATTTAAAAGAAATGGTACAATTAAAATGGTGAATCCAGAAACACAGAAAATGGGAAACAGAAGCGATTAAAGCTGGGCAGGAGAACAAAGTTGATCACACAAGAATCATGCCAGTCTTTTGAAAATCAGCAAAGCCGTTCTTGGCAAGCTATGACTGACTCTCTGAAATCACCATTTGGAGGACCTTCCCCACAATGCACCCCATATTAACGTTCTATTGTTGTAAATAAACACCATGTTTTTAAAAGAAAACATTTAATTATGCTTAAAGTTCCCGAGGGTTTGAGTCCAAAACGGGATCAAAGACTTTGTTGCAGAGGCAGGAAAGTCAGCTCAGAGCTCACATGATCAATAGAAACAAAGTCAGGGAGATGCACAGAGGATGCTGCAAATCTTTTGAAGCATCAAAGCCCACCCCAGTGACATTCCTCTTCTAACAGTGCACACCTCCAAATCCTCCAAACTGGAGAACAAGTCTTCAAATATATTAGCCTAAGTTCTTCCATTTAGACTACCCCATGCCTTCACATTGAGAGCATACACAGGGCATCAGTATCCTTTCATGCACAAGCAATGAAACAGACTGAAATGTAAGAACAATTTCTCAAAAGGTTTCTGTATTCTAGGATGTTACCACTCAGACCATGTGAAGAACAGGGGACTGAACTAAGGTGAAGGAAATCTACAGTTATCTCTTCATAGTTTGTCTAAATAGGGCACAATGTTCTGGTGTGGTTAGAAATCCTTATATCTAAAATTATATTTTTCCCTATGCTAATCCATATATTTGCATAAAGGATCTGCAATCTCAGATCTGGACCCATTATAATTATTCACACTGTGGTTTCTACACACTCCTTTTGCAGAGTTTATGGGAGGACATCCCATAAGGTGAAATTTAGCCATTCTGATTTTGACAAAACATAATCATCTTATAAGATGAATATGAATTAAAAATATGTATTTAAAACCCAGAACATACATCCTACTAGGCTGCTTCTCAGACCAGGAGTGGGACATTCCAATCTCTAGTTGTAGCGTTTTGATTTACTTTACCTGGGTGTTTTGTGGAACAAACTTCTCTCAAATTATGTTAATTAAATTCATTCCCTAAGATTGACAAGAACAGAATGAGTCCCGCAACTCCTGCATCTTTTATATCCCAAGCAATCCAATAATCCTCTTTAGATGTTTCATCACAGCTTACTTCATTTCCTTAGACACAGTCAATATAATTTTAGCAAGCCAGCTTTTTTATTTTTTTAACATTTGAATTACCCAAGATGCAATAAATTATTCCATGGGTCAGTGGCAATAATGTCTCTTAGCAAACTCCCCAAAGCCTTCTTGTTAGCTTCTGACCTTCCAAACAGAGTGCTTTGTTAAAACTGACTCCTACATGTCAATCAAATATTAGCTTGAACCTTATCACTTTTGAGAGGCCTTTAATTTTCATCCAAGTATAAATAGCCACATAGTGTCTACCAAATAACATTATTTTGGCTGTAAACATCAAATACAGTGCATTTTTTGGTGAAATATTATATAAGTTGATTTTAAATTCATTCCTTCTTATTTGTGTTTCTGAATAAGATGTTAGTCTCCATCAGTGTATTAATAAAAAAAAAAAGCCATCTTCCCAGTCTCTGAAAGGGGTGAACTCTATGAAATTTCCATGTAAAGAAAGGAATAGTATGAGGGTAATTCATAAATAAATAAATAAATAAATAAATAAATAAATACATAGTACATTTTGTTTCTGACCACATAAAATTAGATGCCTAAGTCAGTTTTTGTGTTTCTCATCCTGCTAGAGAACAATGAATGTTCACTTTGGACAATCAACAACATTTGAAAAGGTTTTGAAAGAATAATTAATTTCTTGGTCTCTCTGAAGACTTTTACTTCCAATTACCTCTCACAAACGTATCAAAAGAATCCATGTTTTGTTTGAGCAAGATGACTAAATTCGTTATAAAATCTCATTAGATTTCTGTCCTATGGGATTTGTCTGTGCTAATTTAACTACTCCTAGTTCATGAAATGCACCATGATCAAACTACATAATTTTCTTTTGTGTGACTATTTAGAAAAACTTAATCACTTCTAATATTATTTCAACCATAACCTGGAGTCAGTACTGGCAGATAGAGCTGCTTTTTAAAAAGGTGACTGAAAGCCTATCTTTTGAAGGTAATTACAAAATAATCAGATTTGGAGAAAGAGGTAGATAGATGTTTAGCTGGGTGACAGGAGGTAATGACATGTGCAAGATGCAGAGGTAAAACTTAATGAGTCATATATAGGAAATGATATTGAGATTTACTTGCCAAGGGGAAACAATTTCTGATAACATTTCTATCTTTCCCATTTCTGATTTATATTTTCTATTCAGATTTCTTTTAAGGAAATAGAGAAGACCTATATATGAAGCTGGAGTTTGGATTTTTATTTTTTGAGAGTCAATACTCCAAAAATCATTTATGTGTGCAGAAGGTACCTTCTCATTCTTGCAAAGGAAACTGCTTTACACAATCTACATTGTTATATTAATGAGTCACTCAAGCAGTAGACAGCCATCATTTCTCTGAACTAGCTACAGCAGGTTTCTCCATTCTCATTACAGTAGAGAGGATTTGATGATTCACTTCACATCCTGCAGATAGCAGGGACATATATAAGAAGTAGGTCCTGTGCTCAAGGCAGAAGGTGAAACAAATGCATGAACTTTATAGCAGATATCACTTATACATGTTGTGTTAACTACTATACCAGAGTTTTCATAGCTTCTCGTATATGCAAGGACACTTTTTCCTGAGTGTATATGTGAATATGATTTTTACAAACCCAGTAACCAAAAATTAGTAAGCTTTCAGGTCTTTTACTTTCTGAAACTAATCTTTCAGGAAACAATGTTTACATAATAGTGGAAATTTTATTTTATGTCTGAACAATGAAAATACCTTTACAGAGATTTCTCTTTCACCAAAATACACTCAATTATCATGACTAATCTTAAATGTTGTTAAAATTTCTCTGCCTTTACTCTGTATCTCTTTTAATGTGATTATAAAATTCAAGTATATCAAATGTGGTATCACTTATGGGAAACTGATATTCTTACTTCTTTAATAAGTATTCAGAGCAATTAACAATTTGCCAATGCAATTTTTAGCCTATTAATTTTTATAACAAGATTCAATATTTGAACATTTTTTCCTTTCCTCAAAATTTTTGCCTTATTAGAGAATATGGTGCATTCAGAAGAAGAAAGTGTTACTCTTTACAAAAACAGATTAGTGAAATTATTTCTGGTTTCCATATTAATTGTACTTGACTTTCAAGTCAATTAATTGTGATTGACTTTCAAGGCTGGCCCATTTCCTCTTTATATCATTACAACACCAAATTTACTCATATCCTATACATACAAACATATAATTCAAAGGAAATGAATCATGAAAACTTACTGGGACAAAAATATTCTCTAATGTGATAGTCTGACTAATGAATAAATCATGGATTTCCTAACATCATCATTCTTATCTAATATACACATTTTACCATTTCTAACATTCCTAATATCATTTAAACTAGTCTGATTTTGTAATTTGTTCCCACTTTAGTAACTTAACATCAAAATTGGTTAATCTTACCTATATTACTTTATTTCTTAATTGTTTTACCTTCCAAAGTTTTAGTAAACCTCTGAGCTGAACTTTATAAAACTGGTATTTGTGTACACTGTATGATAAATGTCACTTACAAATTCTGAATTAACAATTGTATAAGATATCTGCTTCATTATCACTATAATTTATGTAATTTCAAGTTCTAATCTATTTCCGTTACATGACAACTTCCTGCTTTCTAGACAGAAATTTATATTATTTTCTGATATGTCAGTATTCTAAGATTTGTTACAATAGCTTCTGTATATAATACCTTCTTCAGGGTTTTTGAAACTTCCATTATTTAATCATTTGTTTTTATCTTTAAAAATCAATCAGTATATTCAACTAAGCAATCTCTGTAAAATATTAAGCATAACATTTAATCTTTTCTGAGTAAGAGTTTCGAATATCTATTGAAATTGGTTGTTTCAAATACCTTTAAAGAGCTAATGGCTGTCTTTTTGACACTTCTTTTCTAATACAGAAGACTTGATTGTTACTATTGTGTATAGTTTTCATCCCAATTAAAACATAGGTTTGTGTGTTTCATCATCAAAGTGGCTGGATATAAGATTAACTAAAAAGCAAAAAATTCATAACTGTCCTATATACAAATGACAAACTGGTTGAGAGAGACATTTGGAGTAACAATGTACTTCACAATAACTACATAATCACATCTTGGTGTAACTCTACCAATGAAAGGGATAGAACTTTTTGTCTCTGAAGAAAGAAATTGAAGAAGAAAGTAAAAGATAAACAGATCTCTCATGCTTGTGGATAGGTAGGATTAATAAAATAAAATTGACTCTCTTCCCATATGCAGTCTACAGATTCAATGTAGTCCCCATCAAAATTATAAAAAGAATTTATATGACCTTGAAAGCACAATATTCAACTTCTTATGGAAAAAAACAAACACAGTATAGCTAAGCATTTCTGTACAATAAGCGAACTTCTAGAAGCATTCACCTCAACATAAAACCAGATACACTAATGTGATAAAAGAGAGTGAAATATCTTTCCTTTTCTTTCACACAGGAGACAGCTTGCTAAGAACAGGAATAACAAGGCACTAAGACCTACAATTAATAAATTGGATCTCATGAAACTGAAAAGCTTTTGAAAGGCAAAGGACTATCAATAGGACCAAATATCATCTTATAGAACAAGAAGAGGTGCTCTCCAACTCCACATCTGACAGAGGTCTAATTTCCAAAATATATAAAGAACTCAATAAACTAGACAGCAAATCCAATAATCCAATAAAAATTTGGGGTATAAACTGAGATCTAAACCAAGAATTCTCAACAGCTGACTCTCAAATGGGTTAGAAATACTTAAAGAAATTTTCAACATACTTGTCTACCAAAGAAATACAAATCAAAATGGCTTTGAGATATCATTTTACACCTCTAAGACTGTCTAAGTTCAAAAATTTAATTGAGRATGTTGAGTAAGGAGAACTGACTTCCATTGCAGGTGGGAGTCACAATTGTAGAGCCTCTTTGAAGATTTATATGGAGCCATGCAGTGGTGATTCACTCCTTTAATCCCAGCACTTGGGAGGCAGAGGCAGGTGGATTTCTGAGTTCAAGGTCAGCTTGGTCTACAGAGTGAGTTCCAGGACAGCCAGAGCTACACAGAGAAACCCTGTCTCAAAAAACCAAATATGTATAT